>VWYI01043701.1:18236-153335 GCA_013399455.1 Anthoscopus minutus | reverse complement strand
TTAATTTAATTTAATTTAATTTAATTTTTAAGAATTTAATTTAAATAAAGAATTAATTTAAATTTTAAAAAATAATTTAATTTAAATAAAGAATTTAAGCAAGTACTGGTGAAAGTGTAATTGGCAGTCAAGCAATATAGGATGTACACAGGAAATGCACAGTGTGTTGTATTGGGCTGGAACAGCTTTTGTGGGAGAACAGGAATAGACATTTTGCTCTCACTCCTGCCTGCATGTGCCAAAGGCATGAGCTACACACCTCAGTAGTTCTGGT
This sequence comes from Anthoscopus minutus, assembly GCA_013399455.1. Taxonomy (NCBI): domain Eukaryota; kingdom Metazoa; phylum Chordata; class Aves; order Passeriformes; family Paridae; genus Anthoscopus; species Anthoscopus minutus. The sequence continues at coordinate 153,061 of VWYI01043701.1, read as the reverse complement.
TACTGTGTGTTGTTCTGCAGCTGGTGGGGCATATTAGTGATGTGTCTGATGTAACTCACAGATAATGTGCCTGGTGCATCCACTGCTGGAACATCTTCAGGCAGGACTTAGGGACAGCTTTACAGAAGCCACCTTGATGACACTGCTAGTATGTTTCTTTCCCCATTTGTCCTTCTGTGCAGTTTTCTACAGCAACCATTAAGAAATGCCAGCAGAATTTGAGAGATGAAAGGAAAAGCAGTCTCTACAGTCCTGGTATTCCTGAAAACACTAGTTAATCACTTGTTTATCTTCTGCTGTTAGCTGTCACCACAGCTTCTCTCAGGCAACTTTGCAGGGAAAGGGCAGAAAATCTGACTTGTCTCACCTCATAAAATAGCAGGTCCTTGTCTTCTAACTTCTGTCCAAGGTCACAGACAGGGAATATTTGATAAAAGTTAGCCAGTAGTCCTCTCAGAGATAAGGATTCCCTCCTGCAACTAGATACTGCAGGGATTTCAGTGGCAGAAGAGGATCTCATCTGCTTTGCCTCCCCTATTTTTTCCATCATCCATGGAATGGAGCCATAAAAATAGCTGTGGATGCTTACAAAAATCCTTTGAACCTTTCTGGCAGTCAATGGCTGACATGATCCAAGACTCTGTGAAGAAGAGAGAAAGTGTTTCCTGGGGTGATGCCTATCAAATACCTTTAGAAATAGCAGCTTTGGCTTATGGCCAGCATGTGCACAAAGTCTGTATTGATGGCCCACTTAGATGGGGTTCATTGTTCAAGGCTGTCACATACCTTTCTCTGCTCTTTTTTTAATCAAACCAACCCTGAAAAACTGATACATTTTTCTTGCAAATACAGAATGGCATTTATTGAGGCATCATTGATGAATGTAAGGGAGTTCTTTCTCTTCACATCCAAAGGGATATAAAGCCACGATAGAAAAGATTATGCTATATATATATATATATATACACACACATATATATATATATATAGTGAAAAAAACAGTTGGGAAAAAAAGATTTTTAAGACCATTTTGGAGACTGACCCTCACCAAATTCAGTCCTAGCTCTGCTGCAGAATTTCTTCTAGGTCATGAAGAATTCTAGAGTTCATACTGAATGAAGAATTTTCTGACAACTCTCTTTCATCAAGTCATTTACCTTAATTTCTGAAAAAAAGTTTAAGAGGTTCTTAAGGGTAGAAGCTTATTCTATGTGCATTTACTAAGTCAATTAAATACACTATGCTCATGTATATATATATATATATGTTGTGTATATGTACATGTATGTGTGTATGCATAAGGATATGCAAATATATAATAGATATAATAAATAAAAATCATCCCTGTATTTTGTGATAGGTATTCCAGTCAGAACACTCTAATTCTCTTCCTTTCTTAAACTCCCCACTTTCAATTTAAAAAGAAGAAATGGAATTGCATTTCTTTTCAATTGCAAAGCTTATTCAGCACCTTTGGTTCCAGAGATGGGATTGGTACTTTGTCAGAGCAGTAATTCAATGTAGACCCACACGCAGAAGCTCAGACTAAAAATGCTTCATCAACAATGCACTGTTCCCTCCTCCTGCAGTGTAACTGCTCCTCAATTCACTGAAAGTGATTCACCAGGAAAACAGAAGTCATCTTGTCTTGACAGATATTCATAACCCTAAAGATATAGGGACAAATCCAAAGAGATCTTAAGGACCTAAAACATTTGAAAGACTGAGCTACACAGACATAAAAGTGGTGAACTGTAGTCACTTAAATTGGAATTATCTATATCCCCTCTTTGGCAACAAGGACATGTAGGGGTGTTGGAAGTCTGCAATAGGCCTGCGTATTCTTTGAACGTGAATAACTATATTAAATATTCAAATCCTCCTTCTATAATTCACCTGATAGTGTGTAGAGAAAACTAGCTTGTGATTAAAAATAAAAAAAATACTCAATACCCAAATTCAGTATTATTATTCTACTACTTGTATTTAACCTGACAAGTCATATGGCTTATTTTTCAGCCAGTAGGATTCATTATTTAGCACAAAAAATCTTCACAGAATGTACTGTTTCTACATCATCTGAGCATCTTGCTCCACAGTTCTTAAAGAAACATGTGTACATGCATAGATGTCAGCCTGTAATTAATTGATAAGGGTTTTTTTTGTAGGATCAATCAAAAAATGCAGCCTAGGAGAAAGAGATATATGGCTATTTCAGGGCCTTGATTAAGGTAAGGTACTTTACTTTGTATTTGCTTCACAACACACTTGCATAGCAGAAGAGCTGCCCAAACACTTGTGAGAAACTCAATTGTGAGAAACTCAGTTGTGAGAAACTTACATTTCCATCACCACTCTCCTAATGTTTTCCCTGCCTGAACATATCTGAAGCTGGATATAAACTCTGTATTGTAACACAGCCTCTCAACAGGTTTTCTACAAAGAGACCTTGTTCCTGTGTTTAAATCCTCTCCCTGGGTGTGCATCTTTAGGCTTAAGATGGCTAAATCCCAGGCTGAAGAGAATTTGTGTCTGGTTCATATCACATATCTTCAGAAGGCTTGAAGTCACACTCATCAGTTAGTCAAGTCCCCTTTCTTGCAGGCCTTTCCAAGGTCCTTCTAGCCTGAATCCCTTTCCTGACTGTTTTTCCCATCAAAGATGATTCCCTCCAAGACATATTTTTTAGGAGACTCCTCAGCACCCATACTGAAAACACCATGGAGGCATGAAGCCAACTTATTCTGTCACCACTCATGATGTGAAGTGGCAGCCCAGGGTTTGGAAGACACTTTATCCACACACTTTATTCAGGGGCCCGAAATACATGGCTTTGGAATGGAAAGCAGCTCTTCAACTCCTCCTGTGCCTGGATCACTGGGTTGGGCAGGCAGCCACGCCATCTGCAACAGGTTGGTGCAAGCAATGTTGTAGGCTGTGTCCAAGCCTTCTCTTCCCTCTACAGTGCACTGAATGCCTCTGGGGCAAGACTTAGCACTTTATGGAAGTATTGGGGGACATATTGGAAATATCTTCTGGGACAAGGACTCAACAGGAAAAGACCCAAATTCAGCACTCTGCTGGAAGTATGTTATCTGTCAAGTAGAACTTACACACAAAAGTAGTTTCCAAGGTTAGACGGCACAGCAAATGCTTGTCTGCACCTTCAGTCAAAAAGATAGATTAAGGGGCTTATGAAAAGGAGAGTGACAGAACCATTGTGAGAGCTCCCAAACACGGGCAGTTAGTTGCCTGTAAACAGTACCCTAGAAAAATCCACTTTGAGTCTCAATGAAGTTTATTCCTGCACGTGCAGTCTGAGAGTATATTCAAAACACCTCATACAGCCTGTGTACCCACCTGACTCTGCAGCCATCAGCCAAATTAGTACCATAAAGTAGATTGTTTTTCTGTGAGTTCTGGCTTTGAATAATAAAATAAGTATGTGCAATTCCAGAGTGTCACTAAAGAGTCTCAAGGGGGCCAGTTTTGGCCAGATTGTTTGCAGGATGCGTCTGTTGTGTGCTGAAAAGAGTGACAATGCTATCTGAGGATCTGGTTTTCTTTCCAGGATCTTCAGGCCACCCACACTGCTATCACCACCAGTAATTAGAAAACTGGTTTGCAGGACACAGGATGCAGTGGATTGCACAGAATTGGTTGGCAGTGGGAGGAGAGAGTGTGAACAGCAGACTGAGAGGCTACAACACAACTAGGGACTGTAGTAGGATTGTGGACAAGCCAATACAAACTGATCAATAGTTGGTCACCTTTGACACCTTCAAGGTGCCTACATGATCCTATTGCCCCACTGAAACATCCTTTCTATCACATCTTTGTTTTGCTGCCTGTTGACAAGTTATCAACAAAAGGATGAGTTTCAGGTGAGGGCTCGCCTGAGAACTAAGTTTTGAAACCACTGTGGCTGAAGTCAGACTTGGATTTCCCGCTTCCTAGGGAAGCACTGGAAGCATCAGGCTATTAGTTACAGTTAAATATTGCAGAAAGGCTGTAGCCAGCTTCCACCGTTTTCCAGTCTTATCCATAAAGCTGTGACTGAACTGTCAGAAAGACTCCAATACAGCTCACACAGTTTCAGTGTGTCCTATTAACAGACCTTCAAGCATTTGGAAAAGACAGGCAGATCCATATTAGCTAAAAGGTAGGTAAAATGTGGCTGGATATGAAGTTATTTTAAATTTAAACCCTTCAAAACACACAACACTACACTAGCTACTACAAGAACAAAGCATTGGGTGAAGTTCAGTATCCTAGATACATACACGGGGAAAATTTAATCACCATTAAGCTTATGACAGAAGACAGTTTTAATGGTTTAATTACAGTCAGTACAGCAGCATTATTGTATAGTCACACACAGTTCACAAAACAAATTAAAGAAAAATGCTCTGTGAGCCACTGACTCTCCTGGAAATCCCATGCTGTGATCATTCATTTTTAGTACTGTCTTTATTGTCTCTATTATAAATAGATTTGCTTTCATAAAGGGTCCAGAATTTGGCCCAGAATAACACTGTTACAGACAAAATAACAAGATTGGGTTTACCTCAAGCAGAGACATTAGATGTGGACAATTTACTAAAAAACACAAGGAAAAATACACAAAGTAAAGTCAACATTTTATTTGTGCTGAGGTAGCTTGCCTTATTGTGGAATAGTCAGCTGAGATATTTGCAGTTTGTATAGTGGCATCTTTCACTTTTATTGATATTTTAAACAGTAGGAACAAGGAAATAGCAAGCAGCATCATTTACATGTCAGAGCACATCCAGATTACACAGAGGCAGCAGCAAATGCCAGCAGCCACAGCTGGAGCAGCTGCACAGAGCCCAGAAGCTCCATCAGTCACACGAGCGCTGCAAGGCGTGCAAGCACCAGGAAAGTGATGTTAAAAAGGTGACTGGGAGGGGGGAGGTTGTGATTTCATGTGAGTCCTCTCCTGACAAAGGACAAGGATGCTTGTCAGTAGTGAAAGGTGGATAATTAGATGGGTATTGGCAACAGGTTCTACTGATGAATGGATCATGTCCGTCACTGCCGCCCTCCTCACACAATATATGGATTGTGATTTTGGCCATCAAAGATGGGCTACACAGCTCTGCTGGCCACTGGAATGGGAAGGTGCTGCTGGGTCTCTTCAGGTGCTAAGGAAGGTTTTGCCTGAGTTTATGGTCATGACAGGTTCAGTCACAGATGGGCCCTAAAAGAGACTAAAGATGCTCTATGAGGAAACAAACTCAAAACAAACACACTTAAAATGGAGAGTAGATATCTTAAGAATTAAGAACCCAATGTATCTTGCAGCTTCTATGACTTACAGGAAGAGGGGAAAACAGAAACTAAAAGAAAACAGAAAAGCACCAATTTTTAACTTCTTGCTTAGTTTTATGCTTTGTGCAAAGGAAATTATGCAGCTAGTATTCAGTAGAATTAGCAGCCACAGTGTCTAAGCAGTAGGACAAGCATATGCAATTATATATGACTGCAGAATAAGAGCATACAATCATGTTTTCATCTCTTCTTTATGTTAAAGAAACAGCTGGAATTTTAATATATATATATTTTTTTTAGTGCTAGTGAATTTTTGCTGCTTGTAAAACTAAATAAATGGTTACAAATGAGCCATAACATAACTTTTTTTTCTCAGGCTAAGCTACAGAGAATAAATATTGAAATGTTTTTTTAGCTTTCTGATATTAATTCTGGATAAGACAGATGGAGATAGCAAAGTTTACTTTGAAAATTTAGCATTGATACATGTCTAAAACCTCCCCTTTTCCTTCCCTACTCTTTAAAAACATCTTTTTGTTCAGGTGCATCACAAAAACAAACTTGTTTGTTCATATCAATGTGCATACCAAACAGCTCATAAGATTAGCACAGAACAACTACTAGGATTTATTTGCAAATTATAGCTATAAATTAAGATGAATTCTTAAGAAGAGATATTGCCATTCCCTATGCCTAATTATAAAAAAAATAATAAGTGCTAGATGAATTTTTGAAAGGTTAAATAGTCAAACAAGTTTGATCACATGTTTGAAAATCCACACAAAAATTGCTTTCACTTCCACTGCTTAGGAAACTGAATTGGAAATTTCCCTAAACTTACAGCAATTACTGATTGCTTTTAGACTATAACTAACATAGAAGTTGTACTTTTTTGGTATTTTTGAACACATGCTTTTGATCCATATCTGAAAGAAGAAATTATTCGATGAGGAACAGTGGAGCAAAGATGCAACATGGCCAGATTTTAAACCACATAATTTATCCCACTTATTACTAACTCTTATCCTACAATATCCATTTCTCTGAAAGCAATAACACTTTGAGACCTCAGACATCTATTAAAGCACTGGATGTAGTCAGTGGGTTTTGTGTGGGAATTATCTGAAGGCTTCCAAAGGACAGGGGATAAATCCCCTGTCATGCTGGTGAGTGTAACAAAGTGCTGAGTAACTTGTCAACTTACCCAAAAGCATCCAGTTCATCACCATCCTGTCAGGACAGGCCTTTGTGAATTATTATTATCATATCACTTCAGATTTCAAGATCAAAAGTACCATTATTATTCACACACACTGTAGGTGCTGTCATTACTTGTTTTGTTATTGCCCTCATAATTAGTGAAGAAAAAAAAAACAGCTAGAAATTATAGAAGTTGCCAAGTTGGCAGAACACTACTCTTAGGTGCACTGCCATCTTCTGGGAGATTTTATTCATTTTTCAGTCAGATGTATTTGTCACTTAGTCCATTCTCTGTCCAGTGAGTGAAGATGCTGATTTCCAGCTAGCCATCAGTACAGCTAAAAGCTTTGTATTTTGATTTTATGATCCCTTGCTTGAGTCAGCACCAAGAAATAATCATAGTCACAAACCAGAGTTATGAGCACCGATGCATCAGTCTGCTTAGAAAAATCTCTTGCATGGCCGCAGAAGTCAAGAGATCACTGTAAAATATTATTTTCAAAGTGTTTAGAATTTTTAACTAATAGATCTCCAATCCAATAAACCAAAGGAAAACATAAGAAAGTATTTGGGTTTCACATCCAGTCGAGATTCATTATGACTTTGAGCCATATTAGCCAATCTTAAAATAATTGAAGTTATTTTTCTTGATGATGCACTGTGACCCTCTGGAGCAGGGTGTTAATACACATTCTTAGACATATCAGTTGGAAATCAGCTTCATGAAGGGGTGTGTGCCTCTAAAAATATGTTAATACTGCTAATAAAAAGTCTGGATGTCTCAGATGAAAACCAAACACTCCAGTCTTTTGAAACATTTTTTTTCTAAATAATTCTCTCTTTTTTAGAGAATGTAGAAAAACACTCCCCAAAATCTCTTGCAGAAATCACATCTGTAAAATTTTTAAAGCTAATGTATACCAAGTCTCCTCTGCCCTTTACTAGGCAGGCTGTAGAAGGTCAATCTGTCAGTCCTGCAGTGCAGATGTAAGGAAATAGACAAAAGAAAACTTTATCCGAGGTAAGTAAAAGCTATTAAGTGAAATAACCTGTTTAACAAACTTAAAATATCCATTTTACTGATCCTCAAAACCCTTCAGTAACAATATATCTTGCTGCTTTTATCAGTAAGCAATGGACACACCAGTTACTATCAGTAATACCAAAGAATAACAAAAACTGTATTATGGTGTGATTAGTTTATAATCACCAAACTCACCAGGTTTCTTAACCCATGTTCCTCCTATTCTATCACCTTTAGTCATAGGCTGGGTGTGTCAGGTGGGGAGTCAGGAGCACTGGCATTAGCTGAATCTCACATCTGCTCTTTAGGCCAACGAGCCATTCCCAAGGCAGTTTATCACTTACTGGACTCAGACTCTCAGTCACTCCAACAGGAATTGCACTCATCAAAACAGTTTTTAAAGTCTTGAAGTGAAATGAAATGTAGCAGCTAGCACAGCTGATAAATGCAAACATCCCAGACCGGTCAGTGACTCCTCCTCTGCCACCACCTCATCCCACCTCAGGCTCTGCCCAGGAACGAGGTTTCATTTCTTTAATGGCTGTCTGCTGCCAGCTGCTTTTTCCATGTGGAAAAAGAGCTGGGGTCTCTGCCCTGCGTTTTGAGGGCAAAAGTTAATTACAATCAACTGATTGTAATTACCAATATATTAACCAATCAATTAGGTTACAATGATGGTACCAAATGAATTTGTCCCAGTCATGAACCTTCAGACTTTCTGCAACCAAGAATATCAGTGATGTTCAGAGATGTCAACTAGAGGTATATTCCAACCACTGCTTAGTCAGCAACTTAGTTTGACCATTTTGTTTCTAAAAATGGGAGTCTCTGGGAAGCTCACAAGGATGAGTGTTAACTAATGGAAAAGGCTGCCAGATCCAAATAGCAAATTCTTGTAAAATACCTTCTTATTCTCTACTATTATCTACCAAGTCAAAAGAACCTTGAAAAGAATGGCAGTCACTGGGCACAAAGAGAAGTTCACTGATAATATCAGGAACTAAATCCAATGTCGGTGTTTCCAAGGAAAGCTTATGCACACAAACAGGAATTCACTGAAGGAGGCATGTTTCCCTGAACAGTTATTCTGTGCCATAAATGCCCTCCAGAAAATTTAGAACTGACAGCTACAGTTGAGAGGTACCAAAGTTTGTTTTGGAGATGGAAAAGGACTGGGAGGAGTGGATTGTGATGCACAGAAATGAAATTATGATCTAAGTGTCCATGTTCACTCATGTCAAATTAAAATGAGACAATTCAATTTGAAACTGGGACCAGATGCATTTCCAAGATCCAAGCAGGTTTCCAGGCCTGCAGATGAATGGAAATAATTTGCTGACCAGATAAAATCAATTCATGGTTTTGTCAAAGCCAGCTGTCACAAAGTAACAAAGTAAATAAAAATTGTATTTTTCTAATGCTGATAGAGTGCTGCTATCCACACTCTCTTGGGAAAGAAAGGGAAAACAAAGAAAAAAACAGAAAAAAAGGATTTAAACTATTTAGAGACAAATTTCACTAAAAGAGAGATGTAGAAGTGTACTAGATCTGATTTTGTTTTCCAGACAGTATTACAGTAAGCCACAACACCCTTCCCCTGGAAAGGCCTGTGAGACAGCTTTAATATTCTCCTCTGTTGAGAGAAGATGCAGAACCCATGATGGCCTAGAACACAGGACCTTTTCAAAACCAAATTTACAAACACTTCCTATCCACAGGGATCAGACACAGAAGGACTGGAGGGGTCTGTAGTACAGGGATTATTAAAATGAGCAAAGCTGTGACTACTCAGGCTCCTCGCTCCTCTTGGTTTCGCTTGTAAATCTGATGGTCTTAGTAACAACAGTGAAATTCCAGCAGTTTTTATTCTGTAGACAGTAGCTAACAAGAAAAGTTCTGAGAATACTGCAGTTTTTAAAATAATTGCAAATTGATTTTCTTGTCCATGGAGAAAATTAACTCCCGACATCACTCTTTGGCTCCAGACTACATGTGCTGCTCTGAAGAGTCTACAGAGGAAGAACCTCTCTCCATCACCTCACTCCAGGACCTCTGCCCTTGCACCTTGCCCTCCTCCCAGCTTCAGCCTGGCAGAGACTTTGTCCTGGGCTTCCCAAAGCTATCCACCAGCTTTCAAGTGAGACCTCCTCTGGCTGGGACCACACAGATGTCTTTGTTCACCAGTGACCTCCAAAGAACAAACACAGCTCATTCCCAGCCTGGGAGGAGAAGTCCTTCCCCCTCATCCTGCCAGAGGGCTCAGACTGGGCTGTAGATTCTGGTTTTCTTTCAGCCCAAGTCCATTTGAAGTCCACAGATTTGTGTGGAGAGCAGGACATCTGTCTGTCCTTCACATCCATCACAGCTTCAGATTTTTAGTGTGCTAGGATATTTTTATGGAAGAGTCAGGAAAAAATAAAGATGTTTTGATACAAAGTATTCTGAATTATTCTAACACCTACAGTATTTATTAAAGATGCACGTTCATTTGGCACACAATGAAAATTCTGGGGTTTAAGAACTGAGCACTACCTACCTGAGTATGTCAAGAAATGAAAATGAAGCATCAAAAATCATTAAATACCTTAAGCAAAAGTAGCAGTATATTTTTCGCTGGCATTTGAAATTATGTTGTAAATGGCTTTCCAATATTCATTAAAGAAAAAGTTTTATGACTGAGTAGGAATAGATGTTGGAAAAAAATAGTTATTTCTTTATATCTTCACAAATTAGAAATGTTATTTAAATGTTTACAGAAGCATGGACTGGAATACAATTTCACAGTTTCTAGTGAACTAATCTAGAACAAAAATGATTGCTCACTTTCCCACAGGAAGAAATCCTTATATTTCACCCATGCTCCCTTTCCTTCATGATTAACGGATACTTCTGCACCAACAAGAGATGACCTCCAGTAACTATTCACAAGGGGCTAAAGCCATAAATAGATAGAGTCTTAAAAATATTTATCTAAAAGAAAAACAACTCTCAAATCAACTGAGCAACATGATTGGTTTGCTTGGCACGTATGAAGATATGAGGATTGACTCTTCCCACAACTTAGAGCCTATGCAGTTTTCTCAGATAATCCATGCAAGAAAAGCAATAAAAGATATAACAACTAAGAAAAACAAACCAGATATAGTTATAAATATCTATGCTGGTAATGAATACAAGCTGGTTATATTTCACTGAGAGCAAAAAATGAAATTGCAGAGAAGCTTTATCACGACTTTCAAACAGCAGTGCAAAGTGCATTATTAAGCTCAGATCTCAACATTAACAGAAAACTCATTTTATCAGCATCAACTAAGTCTATATAATATAAATATCTATTAATAATAAGCAACTACGCCAGAGGCATGGATAAATATAGCAAAAGACTATAAATAAAAAAGACTGCATATAACTGCCCAAACAGGCAATGCTGGAAGTTAAATCTTATTAATGCCTTAATGAAATGAAAGTTACCTTCTATCAGCAGAATGTTCTCTAAAAGTTAGGAAGCACCTGGAAATGCCTATGGTGGGCACCAGCTGTCCTCCAAAGAAGCAATCTGTCCCCAGAAGCTGTATTCCAAGCATATTTGTTTTTTCAGTTTTTCCCTTAATTCCATGATTGTTCTGGTGGCAAAGCAGAGTTCAAAGGTTTGTACTGCCCCATTAATTCACTCTGGGCTTAATGCTGTTGCCAGTAACTCACTTGTCAGGTTTGCTGGCTCTTTTCTCCTTTATCAAAGTGAGGCAGGATGTAGATCTGCACAGGCAGGTGCTATGAGTGCTGCCTTAGTTTGGTTTGACAGAGAAGAGGGAAAGAGTAGGGGGAGATTTGGGGGCCTATTAGAAATATCTTCCTCTCCAATTAAGGAGCCATGCATGTATTCCAGCTCAGCTGGACATGAACTGAGCAAAAAAACTGGCCAGGCCCAGAGAGGTACAACAGCATTTACAGTGTGATTCACAGATTAAATACTTGCTGGTGGGACACAGTGATGGAATTAATTTCATTGATGCTTGTGGAAGGAGCTAAACAGGTAGGCAAAGGACAGAAGAGTGAGACTGTCATATCCCTATCTTTCTTCTATTCATCTTTCCCATTCAAACTTTAGAGGCTGCTTGAATGCAAACCATGGATATTGAAGCTTTCTAGTACTTAAGATAATTAGGTGGCACAGGTGACGTCAGATGTTAAATGCAATGAGATCTCATCATTCATACAGTGAATGATGAAGCTCTGCAAACCACAGATGTCTGGCATCTATTCAGGAATTAATTGAAGTATTTTGTTCAAAATCACAGGAGACTCAGTGCAAAGTTTAACGATTTTGTAGCTAGCACTTTTCAAGCACACTCATGGATTCATGGCTGATGAACATCTCAGATGATGTAAGATACATGAATGCAAGCAAAACATAACAAAGTAAGTTAGGTCCTGCATTTAAAATCAAAGTGGTTACATTTCGCAACCTCGAAACTAAATTAGGAGTTAGTTCAGTGCTTAGAAGTAATTTAAAAGTAATAATGCCTCTAAGAAAATGATTGAACACCTAAGTATAAAATGGCTATATTTCTGCTATCAGCACACTGAATCAAATTATATCTGATAAAGAAAGAAAGTATGGGAAAAATCCTGTCGGTCCTGACTAAGGAAAAAGAGATTTCAGAGAACTAAATGGAGTCAAGGGATAAAGGACGGGGGTTCAAAACACTTGATGGGATAAAAATGTAATCTGACATACTCAAAAGAGCTGAGGGAAATTAGACTTTTGTATTCAAACACTATCAGAAAACAAATTTTTCTGTTGCCATGGAAATTGAAACAAAACCAAAACCCATTCACAATCACAATGGAAGGGCAGGATTTTGAAATTTCCTCTGGAAGAAAGCTTCCAGGGGAAAAAAACCTAACAACAACAACAAAAAATATTAATTCAGACTTATTAAAATACATTGCTTCTGGCAGATGAAACACATACAGGTAAGGCTCAGGATTTCCTTTCAGTAGTCCAGCTCACCTCTATTTACATAATTAAAATGTCAATACTTATATGATAACAAATAAACTATAAAAATTTCTCAATACTACATGAAAATATGTGCATGATAAATTGAACAGATCCAAAAGAAGTGGATTGCACTTTGACTTTTAAAATCAGAGAAGAAATAGAATTATTAGAGATTCCTTACCACCATTCTTAGGGCAAGACAAATCATGTGTGTGTCATGCTCATATACAAAAAATTATCTATACCAAGAAAAATTAGGCAAATGCATAGAAGACTGGTAGTAGCCATGGAATTTTCTCTCATGGCAGATTGTCTCTGTGTCTCCATAATGCTCCCAAGGACCATTTTGCTGAGTAAAAAGTTATTATTTCACTTTTTATTGACATATATTCCCAGTTTTATCCTGAAAAGTCCTTCTTCCTTTCCTATGGGAAAATACTATCACCAAGTATATGAACCCCTCCCTTTGAGTCCAAGACAGAGTCACAATAGCATTACAATGTACAAGGCTGGGTCCCAGCATCCAGCTGTTTTATCCTTGGCACAACTCAAGTTCTGAAGCCAAGGGCACAGGTAGCCCAGTAAAGTCTTTACTGAAGCAAGCCAACATGTCAGAACCTCAGTTGAGCACACTGTCCTACCCCAAATAAACTGAAAAATTATGCAATTCATAGGTCAGACTCAATGCTTCTGGTCAGAGGCATTCTCCAACCTCACTGATTTTGTGATTCTTTAACTTGGACTGCTGCCACAAGTATGGGTCACTGAAAAATGAGTTGGGTCTCCACCAAGACTTCTCAGGCTTACATCTCCCTTCTCCCACTCAGCAGAGAACTATTTTTATTACTATTTTAAACCTGGGTCATTGAAGCAATCTGCTCTACCTTTACACAGACTTGGATCATGACTGACATAGTGTGCAGCTGGAGCTGGCACTGAGCAAAGGGACACAGGAAAATAGGAGGAATTTTTGAGCCGCTTCTACCATCAGCCTTTCATCTTCATTCTCCGTGGCTTGAGCTTTGTGCCCTAAACAGTACAGGAAAAAAACCCAAACCTATACTTTTCTTGCAAAAGGCTTTCATATACAGTAAGATTTCTCTAACTGCCCAAGACTTCTTGTCTCTAGACTAAACAACATGAATATTAAGTAATATTACAACATTCCCTCTTGAGCTGACACATCCATTTAAGAACACTACAGCTTACCAGCCATTAAGCAGTTACTGGTTGGTGCAAGTTTATTTACTGAAGAGTACTCTATTCAAAACATACTTGCTAATTATTGAAGAAGAACACACATATCCATTTGTAATTATTACTTAAAAGAAACAATGATTTTCTTTCTGATCAGCCTTCAGTCAGATTCCCATCAAAGGAATCACTTGAACAGATGGAGTCCAACAGGCTTTTCCTGTTTTCTTTTTTTATGCTTTGTAATGAAGCTCTCCCTCATAAACTTGTTAAAATGGTCTCATTTCCTTCACCAGGATGTGATTTTCTGGTAACTGCTTTTCATTTTCTGTCTTGAACAAAGCAGATAATTCATTTCTCTTTACCAATAACCTGAGTGATTGGTAAAGTGTCATGCACATTAATGGATCCATGACAGCAATCATGGAAGTGACAAAGATTTTTTTTCTCTAACTTCTCCAAAGAAAATAAGCATTTTCCAAAGAATACAGCTCAAACCGGATAAGAACAATTTTTTTGTGAATAGAAAATTCATTGAAAAGGGCTATGACAGAGAAAAACTTTATATCTGAATCCAGCCCACAGTTGGTGGGAATCTTCTACAAAACAAACAAACTGAACAAAAACAAAACAAAAAGGCAGGAGGGATTTTGGAACAGTGCATATTTCATTGTGAAATTTTCTGAGAGCTTCTTCTTTCCAATGATGCTGAAATCTTGCATTTCAACATATTCTAAAAAAATAGTTTTTCATTGTGAAACTTTTTTTCCATGTCAAACCAGTCTAAGTTTAATTAGATGCAAAAGAATTAACTCCTCCAAACCAAATAAAACATTGAGTCAAAGTTGAAAAGCTCAAAGGGTTTTAAATTACAGGGTTTTTTTTTAAATTTGGTTCAGCAACCAAGCAAAAAAATCCATTGTTTGGTGCAATAAATTATACTATTTTTTATATAACAATATCAGGACTGCACGGGAGACAATTACTTTTCTTCCCCCTCAAACTAGTAAGTCTTTCCTTTTTTTTCTTAGACATTTCATTAAAGACAGTTCATGTTAAATTTGGCCAAAGCTAAAATCAGTTCCTTCCAATAAGCACTCAACTTTTTCAATTCTCTGCACTTAAGCCACCATTTTCCCAGTGATGAGGACTTCACTGCCCCACTTTGCACCACTGCACCCCTTCCAGGGGAGGAGTGCACAGAATGCGAGACCACTGCCACCCTATGTACCTTAAGTGTCAGAAAGAGAGGCAAAAGATGTGATAGAGACCAGAAGTGCTGGATGGCAGAATGGCTGGCACAGGATCACATGGCACTTCAGGCAGGGCTGCAATGTTCTGTAGCCCTGAGCTGCTTCACCGTGGGAAGCGATCCTTGATCCAGCCTGGATCTGTCCCAAAGCTCCGAGCCCGTCTGTCACAATGCCCACAGTGGTCTCTTCCTGGTGGAAGCAGGATTGGCTGCTGATCCCTTCAGTACTCTCGTTCCCAAATGACCACAACAAAATGTTTAGTGTCCACTTTCCCAGCAGCTGAGCTGCCTTCATACTGTCAAAGATAACTTTTAATTAAGGTGTCAACACCTGACAAGATTGATCACAAAGGTGGTTTCTTCCATGCTGAGCTGTGTCAGATCCCAAACTCCTTTTTCAGCTATATCTTTCAACCACTTAATTAACAAGTGGTTCATCATCTGACTTGCCAAGAAAAAGGAATCTCAATCTCCACAAAAGGAGTCAAAGAGAAAGAAAAGATCCAGCAATTTTTTTTTACTTTTCTTTATGTTTATGTTCAAATGCCTATATAGCTTTTATTTTCATGATTTCACCCAACAATGATCACCTTGATAACTGTGGAAGTATTTGGCCATGAGAGTTACTACTCAAATATTTTTACTTGCCTTTTTTCACCACAAAGAAACCTAGAATTTTTCTTCATTTTTTCATTTTCATACAAAAATAAACAATCGATCAGCCCATGTAAGGCCTATTCCTTTCTTTTTTTTTTTTTTTATGGCGGACTAGATTTGTGATAGGGAAGTCATCTGCATTTTAAAGGAACTGGATACTGAAATTATATGCAGAAGAATAGAATATTTTAGCAATACAAAGCATTTCTTCTGATCTTATTCCCTTCACCCTTTCTTTTAGTTTGCTGAATAGCTGGGAACATTGGATGGATTATAAAGCCTGGCACATGCTGCATGCATATAAGGGAAGTGTTTGTTGCCAAAGCCCGCTTGGATGCACAGTAAAGAATCAAAAGGAAAACAAAGACCACAAAGTGAGCTAGACTGTTCCCTTCCCAATACAAATTTATCTCTCAGGTTACATTCCACAGTGATTTTTCCATTCCATAACGACCACAAGACAGGAGATGACACTTTGCAAAAGCTATGCCAAGACACACAGTTCTTTTACTTCCAAGCACAAGTGCAGGCTGGGCAGAGACTGAATTTAGAACAACCCCAAGGGGAAGGACTTGGGAGTGTTGATGGATGAGAAGCTCAGCATGACTCTGCAATGTGCCCTTGCAGCCCAAAAAGCCAGTGGCATCTTGGTCTGCATCCAAAGCACTGTGGGCAGCAGAGAGGGAGGGGAGCTCTGCTCCACTCTCATGACGCCTCACCTGCAGTGCTGCATCCAGCTCTGGGGTCCCCAGCAGAGGGGCATGGACCTGCTGGAGCAGGCCCAGAAAAGTCTACAAGGATCATCAGAGGGCTAAAGCACCTCTCCTATCAAGACAGACAGAGAGCTGGGGTTATTCAGCCTGGAGCAAAGGCTTGAAGGTGACCTTAAATGTGGCCTTGAGTAGACAAAAGGGAGCTACAAGAGGGATAGAAAGGGACATTTTACCCAGGCATGTAAAAGGACCAGGGAGAAAAGCTTTAAACTGACAGAGGGTAGATTTGGATGGGATGTAAGGAAAAACTTCTTTACTATGATGGTGGTGAAACACTAGCACAACTTGCCTGGAGAACCTGTGGATGTCTCATCTCTGCATATGTTCAAGGCCAGGTGGATGAAGCTTTGAGCAACCTGGTCTAGTGGAAGTTGTCTCTGACCATGGCAGGGAGTGGGAACTGGATGATGTTTAAGGTCTCTTCCAATCCAGACCACTGTTTGATTCTCTAGAGGAGCTGAAGACAGGAAAAGCTTCAAGATATGGATGACAAGATTTTCCAACAAAGCATCTTTGCACCATGTTCTCTCTACAGACATGACTCTTGCCATTAGCCCCTCTTTCCTACTTCATTACCTCCTTCCAGTTGCTCTTATTACATCTCTTGTCTGCTTTCAGGCCTGAGGAAGCATTTTAACACTTGAAAAAATGGGCATTGGACTGAGAACGACATATGGTGAGGGCACAAAGGGCTGCAGTCAGTGCCACCTCAGCAGCAGAAAGCCACTGGTGCAGAGATGTCTTCTTCCCACCCATCACCTGGAGCACAGAGCATACAACAGCTGTAGGGCATCTCCAGCATGCAGATTCCCTACCCCAGTCCCCAAATTCCTTCAATGCTTATTTTCATAGGGACTCTCAGTGGCCCCAAAGGCTCTTGGAACTCTAGTTTGTTATGTCATTCCCATTCTTGTCCAGTCATTACTCCTATGACAAGGCTTAGAAAAGCCAGGGCAAAAAAATTTTGAGCCACCTCTCCAGCCTCATGTCAGTACTTGCTTTCAAGGAACACTTGTGTTTTATAAACCCTTTCCAGACACCATAAATCTTATTGGGATTAATTGACACATTAAATGGAGAACACAGATGTTTCCAGAAGGTGACAGTACAGTGAAAGCAGACCAACACAACCTTGAAGTTCTGCTACAAGTGCCTTTGGCAAAGCCCCACAATCCCACTTGCCTGTTCTCCCTGCACATCTCTGGAATGCAGCAGCTCCTGGGCACATTAGCACAGGTTACCTTTACTGACAGACAGCTAAAAGCCTGCACAATAATGCTCTGACAGCTGTCCAGTCTGTCTGTGTATGACTAGATATGAAATTCCAGAAGCAGTGTAGTCCCATTTGTAGAGGCAGTCTAAGAGACAAGAGTACATTCCTGCACCAGAATATGCAACTACAACAGAACCAGATTAACACCTGAATTTTAATTAACCTTTCATTCACTGAAATCTGCCAGAACTTTAGCTTTTTGGCTTGAGATATATTAAATGTGCCATACCTATTTCTAACTTTGTACGTTGCTTAGGAATGCTTCTAATGAGATTTTCACTGTCGAGACTGAAATGCCAAAATCTAACTTTTCCTTCACATTCAGTGCCCAAAAAGAAATCTACAGATAAATATTTTCCATTATTTTTGATTCTTCAGTCTTAAAAAAAAAGCCAATTCAAAAGTATGTGATGCCAAAGGCAAAAGTATAGAATATAAAAATAAATTATAAAAACTCCACACACACATACCGCCCCATCTACCCAAGAGCCAGCTCTCTTTCTATACCTCTAACTGGAGCTAATTTAATCTTTAAAATAAGCAGCAAGGAAAAACAGTGCTGTGGTTTTGGTAGCTGTTTTTGCCTTTAAAAAAATCTTGGAACAACACAAGAATTATTGTCCCAAGGGAAGTGAAGTGTTTACAAAAAATTCATGTTCCCTTTTAGCCACCTTAAGCTCATTGTGCCCATCATTTCATTCAATGTTCTCTGTCACCACAGAACAGTAAGACTGAAACTCCATTCTCCCTGAAATATTTAGAGAAATAAGAAACAAAGTGGTTTGCTTTCCACAGAAGAGGCTAATAAAGCCATGCTATCTGACACCAGGATCATTCTGGTTCATAAGGAATTTGCTCAATGAGGATTTAACCAGCTTTCTGACACCTGGAATTATATATTCAGCACTTTCTTCCCAAAGATACACAATTCAAACATGTAAGATTGCAACTGTGTAAACTGAAGAAATGGATAGTTTGTTGTGTACTTACCACACACAGTAGTGTAGGAGGTTACACTACCTGGAATAAAATTAGGTCTCAGGACCTAAGCTGCTCCTCAAATACTTCAGTTTAAAAAATACCTAAAGTCCTGAAGTTCAGAATTCAGGAGCAGGGAAAATCTCTTTCCACTAAATGCACATCATTTGATGTTGTCAAAAAGTAATATTGAGCTAGAGAAACTACTTTGAACTCTTTCATGCTTATAGTTCCCAGGTTTCTAGGAAATGGGGTAGAAGTTGCAAGGATGATTTATGGCATGTGCAACACTTAAGGAATATCCAGTCAGCCTGAAAGGAAGCAACAGCACCACATCTAGAAACTAGCTCAGAGAAAAGCACATATTGTAGATGTAACTCAAAGCCTGTGGGAAGACAATGCATTTTTCCACCTCATGGAACGAGTTCAAGGCTAGACACAGAATTCTGCCTGTGATTTGGTAAAAGCCCTTGGATTAACAAGACACAAAGTATCCTTCAAATGGCTGCTGTTAAATATCTGACCCTTCAACTTCCTCCTCATTTCTGCTTTCCCTCAGGTCCCAAAGAGGTGTAGGAGGGTGGCAACATCAAATTCAGTAATTCTATTTTACCTCCACAAAGGCTATTTCTCAGAGAACTCATTATTCTCCTGCACATTCATCCCTCTCTAGGGACCAATGCCTCCACACTGGGCCCCAGGAAGGGTCTGCTGAGTAGCCCTCGAGGCATCAGGGATCCCTCAGCCTGTATGGTCACTGCCAAATGGGCAAAGGAAAAAAGGGAAGCCTGCATACCACTGCTTGTACATGGTCCCTTGCTCCTCACCACTGAGGTAGCTGCAACAACAAAACAGCAGTTGCAGCTGAACAGAATTTCTACAATTCCTCTAGGCCAAGATATTTTTTTTCCACCTTTAATGCTTCAATTCCACCACTTGGCTCCATTATTCTATTTGTATTAATGCATGGGGCAGATTTTACAACACATGACAGAGTAAGAATATTTTATATGGCTTACAAGCCAAGAAATAATGCAAATTTGAGTTTTAAAAGTACTGTCAGCATATTTCTCCTGTCTCTTTGCCAGCACCAGTCTGCTGCCTCTCATATTTTATTATGTGTTTTTTTAAATTACTACAGGAGGCTGAAATTCCACTTGCAGGTCATTACTGTCTCTTAACAGTCAGCTAGCAAGGCTTTTTGGGGAGTCCAAATGAGATCACATGAAACCACACGGTATTGGTTCTCCCTCACTTCATGTTCCCCCACCACCACCAGCCCTCATCCTGGGAACCTAAATCCTTGGCTAAAGGTTCATGGATCTGTTGGGGACACTGCAAAGTCTCTCCCTCTCACTGGCATGTGTGATCTGGAGAAAACTAATGGGTATGTGGATAAAAGAACCATTGAGCCACAACCCTTGACCTGATAAAAACATGAGCAAAGGCTTCTCTCTCTCCAATATATTCATTAAAAATATAGGAGATGTAGGTGTTTTTTCGGTGAAAGTGTCACACCTTATCTGATCATTTTTTTGTACCTAAATGAGCTCTGTCCAGAGGACAGAGATACAATTACATTTAAAGTACATCCATCCCCAAGGAGCTCTGCCTTTACTCCTTACTTACCTGTAACAGCCATCAGCCCATTCCACAGTGAATTACTACTCTATGCACCACCTGAGTTGTGCCAGTGAGATGGGAAAGCATTGCCCTGAGTTAAAGTCACTAACATCCTGCAACTTGTCTAGAGACACACAGTAACCTTTTCCTCTGCCAGATTGTGCTTGGATCATAGGCTCATCAGAAAAAATTAACTACAACTACACACAAAATTAAAAGAAGGTCTCAGAAAGCCATGGCATTCTGATGTGCTTGGAAGAGATGCTGCAATTCTTGTGCAGATGGAAAGTGCTGAGATGGTTTTAATGGCATCTGCTGTCTCTTGACTGACAGAGCATAAACATTTCAGAAATACAGGCAACAGCATTTCAGCCACACAGCATCAGACAGCATTATTTACTGACTGTGACCAAGCTACTGCTATCAGTCACAAACTGCACATCCAACTCAGGGTTATTGGGATTTCATTTGAGAAATGTCCTCCCCTAGATGAAGAGGTATTAGCAGCTTCACAAACACTGTCAGCTAATCAAAAAATATTAGAGAAGCTCTCCACAGCTTAGTGGTTTTTTGTCACTTGCTCTAGATGTAAGGAATGTGTGGAAATGAATAAATGTATTAAGACACAGCAGCCTGTCAGGAGCCCTTGGCATGCTGTGAGCCCGTGTATTGCATTTGCTAGTCAAATCTGCCTGATACTCTCAGCAGTCCCTGACAGCAACTCGTTCACATGGGAATCAACACGAAGTCTGCTTTTAAATGGTAATATCTGGCATTATCACAGAAACACAGAATATGCTGAGTTGGAAGGGACGCACAAAGAGAACGCAGTCCAGCTCCTGGCCCTGCACAGGACACCCCAATTACCACACCACGTGCCCAAGAGCATTGTCCAAATGCTTCTTCAGCTCTGTCAGGCTGGTGCTGTGCTCACTTCCCTGGGGAGCCTGTTCCAGTGCCCAACCACCCTCTGGGTGAAAAACCTCTTCCTGATATCCAACCTAAACCTGCCCTGACACAACTTCAGGCCATTCCCTCAGGTCCTGTCACTGGGCAGCACAGAGAAGAGATCAGTGTCTGCCCGTCCTCTTCCCTTCACAACTGTGAATTTCTATCTAAGCCATGAGTGGTATTTCATCTACAGGCCTGATACAAGTGTGATGTTTATTTACTGCACATTTATGTTCCATAGTCTGAGCAACACCATGACTCTTCATACAAAAAGCACTGCCTGTGCTCACTAATTTCATCCCTGCTAACCTTTGCTTTCTGCTATCCAGGTGGATGGAACATGCCTTTCTGGGTTCAGAAAGATCCTCATTTTTGGATATGAACAGACTGCTGGATTAGAGGCTGGTTGGGAAGGGAGGCCAGGGTAGGAGCAGGAGGGGACAGAAGGGAGAAAGAAGGAAAGGTGAGAAAAGCACTGGCAGAAAAAAAACCCCTGGAAATAAGTGAAAAAATGTGAGGACTTTCTGTCAACTTCTTCCTTTTTCCCTTTCTTCTGAGGTCCTCTCATGATTCTCCACCACTCATTTTGACCGGTTGCTTCCTGCCTTCTCCCATTTCTCTTTTCTAATTCCTCTACACTGGACTTTTTCCTCTACTAACATACCCCAAAAACCAGTGCCAGTGCCAGAGCCTGCCCTCAGCAAGGCAGGAGCTGTGGGCAGTGAGGTGATTTCCCTGCCAGCTGGAAGCCTCTCAAAGAGAGCTGCAATGCAGTGCAGTGCTGCCTTCCCATTATACACTAGGGAAAACCTGGCAGAGGTGGACGCTCCTGTGGAAATACTGGATATTAAAAGTGAAGAGTTAGGCATCAAAATAAAGAAAGCAACAACATGACAGTAAATTGTTTTGTATAAAAAGGAACAAATCTCTCCCATAGAAAATGGGAAACTGAGCAGCTGGGTGGTGAGAATTTAGAATGCATTTTTAAAGCAAAAAAATGTGGTTCAGGAAAAAAAACAACAATATCCAATATCCCTCTGTTGACACCGATATCACGAATCAACAATATGCCACTGTAGACCACAGAAAAAGACATATTCAATAAGAAATAATCCCCTAGAATGTGCAGTATCTCAGTCTTTGCTCTCATCTGCTTCCTTCTGGCACTCGAGGCTTGTGACATTCTAGCACCAGTGCACATCAGAGCACTGCAGTTCTGCCTGGAGAGGAGGCACAGCTCACGTCCTGCCAGTCACACCCGTGTGAAACCAAGGTGTTGGATTTATTCCAGCAAGGTGATAAGGACACAACAAAGCCATTTTTAAGATACAATTGATTTGAAAAAGGCCAAGATCTCATCACAGAAATCAAAATAATGTACACTAAGTTATACATAGATATGTATTTCAGCTTCTGATGTGTTCCAAAGGCCCACACACAATACCCACTCACTTTGCTGCAAGTTGTATCAATGCATAAAGGAAGCTAGAGGAACTTAAAAAGTGTAACAGCCTTAAAACTGATTCATGAGTTTGATCAAAAGCTTATCAATTTTATGAAAAATTACCAGTCAGTAAAATTTAATCCGCAATTTGTATATTCTGCGAACTTTCAGTAATGCCTGATAGACAAAATGAATATGCACATACATATTTAGTATTTTGTATTATTGCATCTTTTTAATGTTAAATGTTCAGCAAGAACAAATCACATTTAGGCTAAATTTGCTTTTTGCTATTCCTACAAGAACTATGGGAAGAATTATCTTTAATTGTCTGTGAAGCATCACATACAACAGTCAGCAAGTAACAGGCCAAATTTTGAGGTTTCTCCAAAGCTCAAAATATTTTCTTTAAGTCCCAAATCACTATATTGATGCACAGCAGTCCTGAGAGATACATCTTTACAATGTATAGGTTGATCCTGTTTGTTTTAATTTCTCCATCTCAGAAAGAGGTTAGAGCTCTGTGCCTTAGTAAATTTAAGTGCACCTCTGTTACTTACTTAATGTATTTTCCAATAGAAAATCCGGCAGACACATGAAAAATCAAGTTTCTGCAGTGGCTAAAATCAATTGTCATTTTCTGGCATCTTACTCAGTTCTGAAGTCAATTTCTACAGAGTTTTATCTTCTTGAATAGGAGCTCAGTACAGGCTTCTGTATTTGACCCAGTAATATTAAAAAAAAAGTAAAATATTCAAACGTCTCTTTAAGGAAAATATTGACATCACAGTGTCTTCCATTCTCTGTTGCCCAGCATCTGATTTAGTCACTAGACAAATGAAAGAAAATGAATGTTCAGAAAGACTATGGACTATAAGGTCCACTTAATAACTCTAAGGCCCTTGAGTTTCTCCAGCACTGCTTGAAAGAGAGCAGAGTTAGCTGGCTGCTTAAGAAATCCCTGGAGAGGAGGGGAACGCACAGAGCTGCAAGACTCTGCCAGGCAATGAGCACAGCTCCAGCACATAGCACACACCAGGAAAGCTGCCACCACCAGCAGCTGAGCTTTAGGAAGATGAGCTGGAACAGTTCCAACACAGATGCCCACGTGCAGTGCCCATCCTACATCTCAGATGGGCAACATATGGCAGAGAAGAGCACGTCCTCACAGCTGCACTGCTCAGCACTTCAGCCCAGGAGAGAGACCCAGCCCAGCAGCCAAGGTGCTGCTCCCACTGCTCCTACCACTGAGGCAGCAACCCCCAGCAAGGAGCTGCACTGGCACCAGGGAGAAGTAACTTCAAAAAACCACCACAAATATTTGCTCCAGTGCCCACAAATCAAAATCCCTGGTGAAGCCACTGGGGTGGCCTTAATCACAGCAGGATCCCCTCCAGGCACCAGAATTGCTCAGGCTCACAACAGCAGGAGATGGCTAAATGGTACCAAAAGCTCTTATCCTGCTTACACCAGTTACTTCATCCTGGGACTTATGACCTAAAACCTTTAGGACCTGATAGAGCTTGGCCATGGCTGGATCCTAGGAAAAATATAGGCACAATGGGAATAATTTATTTTAACAAACTAAAAATGTATTGTGCTTTTGGAAAGAAATGAATAAATATTATGCTTCCATGGAGTAAAAACAATATGTACCAATATATTTTCTACCCCAACTTAGGAAACCAGTTCCCAACTCCAAAATTGCATAAATGTGTTAGTGAGCACAGTTTCACATGTACACAATTCCTTCATTTATCTCATGTATTTGCAGGTAAAAACTTCACTAGCTTGTGCAATAGTTCTTACATGTTTGTAATACATCTCTACCTGAAGAACAGCAAATTATAAAAGCAAATTCTTTGTAAGATATGAGAGACTGCTGCAGGGGGAAAAACAACAAACGAATCAAACAATACCCACAAAACCAAAAAAACACTTATCTCACATTTAAAACTCTTTTTCCAACTTTTTGTCCCCAAAAATGCATAACCTTAGTTGTGTAAAAACTATATCACTATATGAGGCATATTTTAAAGCCTCATATAAACAATGAAGCTTTTATGGCATCCTCAGAGCAAAGAATGTCCAAATATGGCTGAGAGTTAAGTACCCTGAGAATTGACTGCTCTTAATGAATTCACTGAAGTTTGTCAGTCCCCATTTACCAAGAATAAGAAGAGAAATAAAGAGAAGCAAACGGGATTCAACTCATTTTCCTGTACCATTCTCTAAAGATACCGAGTTATAAACATCCTCCATATCTTGGATACTGGAGGCATCTGTTGAATCTTGGTCACTGACTACAATTCCTACTGAAGAAAGGCTAGAAATGAAGGAGTGCATCTTTTTTGCATAAATATCCCTAATGTTAAAATAGGGTAGGTCATTGTTTTTCTCTTTGCGATCATTGTTGCACTGGTCTCTATCAATAGCTTTTTGCTTTTGGTAGTACTTAGAAAACTTATTGAAAATAATGGTGATTGGAAGTGCTACTACCAGAATCCCACAGATAATGCAGAGGGTGCCAAGCAGCTTTCCAGCAAGTGTAACTGGGTAAGTGTCCCCATAACCAACAGTGGTCATGCTGATGGTTGCCCACCACCAGCAAATAGGGATACTCTGCAGTTCTGAGGAGTCATCATCTTTCTCCACAGAGTAGACAAGCACTGAAAAAATAGAAATCCCAACTGACAAAAATAAAAGCAGAAGTCCAACTTCTTGATAGCTGTGTCTCAAAGTGGCGCCCAAAGACCGCAGTCCGACAGAGTGCCTGGCCAGTTTCAGGATGCGAAATATCCTCATTAACCGCAGGATCTGAACCACTTTCCCCATGTTCTCAATATCTTCACTTTCTTCTTCCTTTGTGTCCACAGCCAGTGTGGCATAAAATGGGATAATAGAGACAAAATCAATGATGTTCAGTGGTTTCTTCCAGAACTTCTTTTGACTTGGAGCAGTGAAGAGCCTGATCACTAGCTCAGCAGTAAACCAGATGATGCATGTAATCTCCACAGCTTCCAGCACAGGGTCTCCAATCTCCCTGTCATTGGCATCCAGCCTTTGAAATTCTGGCATGCTGTGAATGCACATGGCCACAATTGATGCCAGGACAACACTCAGGGATGACACGGCAATTAACTTGGCAGACAAGCAGTATGCAGGATTTTCCATTCTGACCCAGATTTTCTTTCTTATTTCACCAAAACACAGATTATCAAACTTTTCTAGCTCTTTATCAAATATGGATGACTCTTCATTGGAGGAGTCCATACTATCGTTGCTCTTCTGATCCCAGTCTTTATCAGGACCTTCTTCTTTCCGCTCTTGGTAGCGATTGCTGCAGCAGGAATCAATAAACAGCTCATTTATCCCCCAGTACTCTATTTCCTGGCAGAAGGAAAAGACACAAAGTTCTTCCATAACATGAAGTTTGCCCGTATAGTAAAAATTCAGAACGTATCGGAACAAGGAAGGATTCCTGTCAAAGTAATATTCCTTGTCTGCCACACTATAATCATCACACAGTTCTAGAATGGCCTCTTCTGAATGGCATTTGAGAAGTTTTCCAAGTCTGGTATGGGGAAATCGGAGCAAGGTGCTTTGATCCACTGATTGTTTAAAACCACCCACATTTAAATTGATAAGTTCTGCATCTTTGCCAGGTCTGCGGAAAAATTCACCATAAACCATTTTGGACAGATGAGTTCCACTGCTGTTTCCCAATGAGATTACATAGAACCTGAAAAGAACATAAGATATGGTTAGGCCATTTCATTCAGCTTTGCTGTTGTGACACAGTCTTTTGTCCATCTCCGGTTACTGTGAAACACTGTAACAAAAGAAACAAAAAAAGAAACTAAATTATAAATACCCTTATTCAGCGTTTCAGAGTAGCGTAATTTCAAATTACTTTGGTTTACAGCTTTAGCAAATTTGAAAGCAGTAGGTTCTGGCTTAGGTCTCCTTTTTACCAGGGTGAAGAAAGACTGCTGAATTCATCTGCAAATCAGTCTCTGTTTTACTATGACAGTGAAATTAATAGTCATGAAATTCACATACTTCAATGATGCAAAAAATCTTTAAAAGAGAAAACTTGTCAATCACTCAAAACATTTAGGATAAAACTTTTGAGCAGGTTTCTCTCAATTACAGTTTCAGTTGAGTTGTACTAATTTATATGATGCTGCAATTTATAATCCACTAGTTTCAGTGTTATTTGCTTGAATGCGGACTGCAATTACACTTTTGCTGACATATCACTTCGTTTACTTCTAAGGTAATCCACACAAGAGCGTTCTGTGTTCCTGAAAACATATCAAAACTGCATTTGAAGCTCTTCAATTCCTGACTTCAGAATGCTGTAGTACATATTTGGGTATCTGCACTCCCTCAGATATTTTTCTATCTGCCTTCCTACTCACCTGAAGTGTCACAACCCTCTTACAACCATGGTCAGTTCCAGAAGTAATTCCTATTTGGCCACAGCATAGCTACAACCACTACAGTAGTGGGGTAGTAGTGGGGTGCTGGAAAGTTGATGTTGTAGTATCATTTCTGGAAACAGAGCTTTCAGAGATGGAACTTCCACAGTAATTTTTCCTCAACAAGTAACTGTGGACACCTGCAGATGGACAGAAAGAAGTTTAAATGTTTCCATATTTTACTATAAATTCAGCTGCAACTGAATTCAAAAGGCAGTTATAGTTACTAGTGAGTAAGTTTCCTTTTACAGAACTGCTTTCTTGCTTTCCTTCCAAGGAGAAGCTGTTGTGAAGCCAAAACTGGCAGTTCTTACACTTGCCATCAGATTATATATAATGTCAGATAACAAGGAGAGCAAATGTTTCTGATCTCTGACACTTAAATACTAATTGATGTACACTAATCTAATTTATTTCAATTTAGTATGGAAATCAATTCATTTTAAATGCGACAAGATAGTATCAAAACACTCCTGTCCTAAGAGATGACACCACATGGTGTCATGCTCAGCATGTAGAGCTGGGGAAGAACAGGGAAATGCAGGGGTGACACTCAGAGTGATGGTGTTTGCCACCCCAAGTCTCCCCAAGTCTCCCCAAGTCTCCACTAAATGTGATGGAGCCCTGCCTTCCTGTGCATGGCTGAACACCTGCCTGCCCATCGGAAGGGGTGAATGAATTCCTTGTTTTGCTTCACCTTTGCTTTACCTATTAAATGCTTTTTACTTCAACCCACAAATTTTCTCATTTTACTTCTCTGGTTCCCTGCCCCATCCCACAGAGGGTGGATGAGCACAGGGCTGGGCTGCCAACTGAGATTAAATACGACAATATAGAAATGATTTTGCACCTGTCGATTTAGTTTGAATGCAGGTATTTGCAAGCTCATAATAGAGTGGTTGTAAGACACATTTGCTCCAGGCATTTCCCAAGGCTTCAGTTTTTAGGAATCATTAAGACATAAAATAAGACCATTGATTCCTCCCCATAGAAGGGCAGCAGGACTCATCTGATATACATCACCACACTTCACTCACAGTCCAGAGCACTATAAATTAAAAAAAAAAGCCATGAATCTGGACTGGGGTGACTGGAAGTCAAAGTATATTCAGCATACCCAAAAAACCTCTAATTATTGATTCATTTTAGTCAATAGAATCTCCATTTCTAGCAATTCATTAACACAAGAAGATTGGCAGTGTAAGTGAGCACTATGAAAACCAGGCAAGATCCCAGATCATAGAGCCATAGAACAATAGAATAGTTAGGGTCAGAAGGGTCCTTAAAGATCATCTCATTCTCACCCTCTCTGACAGGGCCAGGGACACCTTCCCTAGACCAGGTTGCCCAGAGGCCCATCCAACACAGCCCTGAACAATTCTGGATGAAGTGGGGTGAGACATCAACAGCTTCTCTGGGCAACCTATACCAGTGTTTCACCAACATCACAGTAAAGAACTGCTTCCTAATATCCAATCTAAATCTATCCTCGTTCAGCTTAAAGTCATGACCCTCCTGTCTAGGGGCACTTCTGACCATCACAAATAATGACAAATGCAAAACCAGTGTTACTCAGAAATAACTAAAGCAAGAACTTAGTGCTCAGCAAATTCTTAGTACACTAGACTGACTTACTGTTGAGATAGCAATATAAAACCATATCAATTATGCAGATGATATTCATAATGTTATCTCCATGAAATTACTCTGTAAAATAAATTCAGTGAGCAATAATTTACTGCTTTATTTTGAGGGCACTGTAGTCATAATTTGTGCAAGATACAGAGAGAAAGTGGATCTTTCTTAGAAAGACCATGATCCAGAACCTGATTAATGTATTATTACTATTAAGTGATTTTTAGACTACAGAAAGAACATGCAGGAAAGATTCACAACAACTATGTCAAGAGGAACTTCATCATCTGAAGAATGTCTTGTTTGACTTGCAGAGACCTTGATTCCTGAACCACAGAGCAGCACATTTTTGTGCCAGTGACCATCAGAACAATTTGTGCCATTTAAACAAGCGACTCAAGCCACAGGGCAATGACCAGACATGACAACTTTGGTCTCAGCAGAACATGCTCTCTACTCAAGGAAACCCTTTACTCACTCAGAAAACTTTTTTATTCAAGGGTAAAACTATGCTCAGCTGGAAATGATGTTTTCTTGGAGTGTCAAGGCCTGTTCCATGAACATCCTAAGAACACAGAACTACCATAAACTGCAAATCTCAACTTGAAGTGCAACATTAACCTCTTTGATCTTCTTCAAATAGAGATAGCATAATAAACTGGTAACCATTCCAAATCACACAATTCTTGCCCTGGAGAGAGTATAAGACAGCAAATAAACACATACCAGATGTTATTTACTTGTTTGCTTTAATTGTTTCAGCTGTTTCAAGGAGCTACTGGGTAAGAATTCATATGGAATAGAAGATGAAACAAGACACAGAAGAAAGATGCTTACTGGAAGAATGAACATTATTTTCCAAGATAATGAAAAAAACCCAACAAATAGAAGTTCCAAATGTTGAGCTTCAGGGCTAAATAAAAGCCAGTCATAAGGAAAGCTGTGTGAAAAGGATACAAACTTTAGAATAAAAAACAGAATGACAGGATCTAACTCTTCCCAGTCCAATTTGGAGATGGGCTCTAGCCAGTGCTTCTGCAGTCACACATTGTTGGTGAGGCCACAGACCCATTGTCTGGCTTGGAAAGGGAGTTGCAAATTTCTGGGCTTTTAGCACACTGTGAAATTCCTAAAGCTCTCAAAAGGGGACTCATGAAGACAGTTTGCAGATACAGTCCCTTTGAGACAGCTACGCCACAGATGTCTAACACATCCCAAAGTGCTGTGGTTTCCAGCCTCTTCTGGCCAATCTCTTTCCAATCTTTCCAGTCTCTTCTGGCCGCTAAGAGATTTTTAGTGACAATGTGGATCCCCATTTATTTGCCAGCAAAGTTCCCCTGTCTCAGTTATGTTTTGCATACTATCTACACAAAGTCCCCATTCTCTGTGAGGTCCTACACCACAAGTTTCAGAATATCTTTTTTGACATGTTGAATTTTTGAGCATGGTACCACCTTGGCTGGTGGTAACTCCAAACTGAGGCAGTTTCATCTTTTTGTTAGCATTAATCTGTGATTATCCAGGCACAACAGAAAGAAAGTTTAACTGGTTTACAGCTGTTGTGCTCTGCTACTTTAAATACTCAAAGAGAGAACATGCTTATAGATTTCCTACCAGTTTCCTTTATGGCTATGTTGTCTTAGCCTCAGCTCCTGCTTCCTGCACAGTTACACTCCACAATCCTCTCAAGATTAATTTCACATTTGTTGTAGGTTTAGAGCTAGCCAAAACCCACTAGCCTACTTATGTTTCATTGTGAGATATGATTTTAGAGGAAAGGAAAACGCAGGCTTAAACTTAAGACTATAAGGGAAATTTATTAACAAAACAAACTAAAAAGGAAATAACAAGGAAAAGTCCAAATGAAACCTCTAGAACACTTCCCTCCCTCACCCACTCATCTCTTTTCCACTTGACAACACAAAAATGAAATCTGGGATTTTTAAAATCAGTTATCACTTCTACAACAATCTTTCTCTATTTCACATAGGGCAAAGAGTCTTCTTTTTCAACACTCTGGAGATATGTCCACAAGAACAGTTCTCTGTGGCTTGCATCTTCACAAAACAGCAGCTGCCCGGTTCCGAAAAAAAAAACTCTGCTGTTGTGAAACTCCTCCCATTTTCTTTCATTGAGTCAATGGGTCATTGTCAACTTATGGGGTGTCATTTTTTAAAGATGGGCTGTTCAAAAAACTCACTTTACCAATTTCTACAATCATCTTCATCTCTAAAAAACACAAGTCTTTTTCCTCTTCTCAAAAGCACCACTGCTTCTTTAAAATCTGCACAACATTTTAGCATGGTTTCCTCTAAGTTGAAAGAACATAAATAAAAAAACCTAGTCCTGCTCACAGTGAAGTCACAAGGGATATAACACTGATGTGAACCTGAAAGGGTACACAAATCCCGGCAACTCTAAAAAGTATTTCCAGAGCTCTAAGTCATTTTTTCCCAACGAATCTAATAATCTGGGTAGATTTCCATTTTAGGGTTCCAACCTCAAGAAATTCAACTGTGAGCAAAAAATAAAGAATCTTACTTTGGCACTCAGCCATGCCCAAGAATCAGACTTTGTCTCCTAATGATGCAGACAAACACCTGGGCTGTTTCTTCTGCTAATTTCCCGACAGTTAAGAGCTTCTACAAATCATCCAAGCTACACACTTGCAGGTTTTGACACCTAAATACTTCTAAAACAGAGTGGATTGCAAACTATAACAACCTTCAGCTCAGGATCAACATTTCACTGTGTCTGAATTTCTCTACTCATCATAGGGCAAATACTTATCTAATGCACCACCTGGAAGTATTGTCTACACTTTCTGACTCACTGAGCAGAGAAAAACATTTAAATGCATATATAATTTACTTGATCAATCACAATTAGGGATTTGGACTGAAATCCAGTTAGCATGACTTAAGTTGTCTGTCAGCTGGGCAGTACTAACTGTTTTAGCACATTTAATTAAGCTTAGAAAAATGTAAGGTAATATTGACACAGCCTCTTTCCCTGTGATATAAGCTGCAACATTCAACTCTCCTTACCTGACACAGTTAATTGTAAAGTCATTCACAGACTATGGAGGTAGAAGACTTTAAAAAGTCATCTAGCACAAATAGCAAGGCCATCTGCAGAAACTACTGTGGTTATGGACATTCTGTGAGGCAAAGAGGACAAATTAATCAGCTAAATTATTTGTAATTTACTTTTTGTATTCCACTGGCAGCATCATTCTTTATGCAGAATATTGCATGAAAATGCCATGAAAATAATAGTATTATGCAACTCCATTTATTTTAAAATTGATTCAGTACAACCTCCTAGAAGACCTCAGGTAAAAAAAGTTTAAATTGAAGTATCCAGGCCAAATTTTGTTCTGATGTTACTCCCATGTAAGTCCTACTTGGCTATGTTCACCCCAGCACAATTTTACTGTCACCAGGCTGTTTTAGAAACTGAGCTTGTGGCAAATGTTTATGCAACTTTGCAATACAATGAAGATCAGAAAGAGATGATCATCATTTGGAAACAACAATTGCTGCTAGAAGCACTGCTGAGATTCAAATGTAAAATTATTTAAATATTCGTACCTGTCAAAAAACAGCCTTCAAATATAAGGGGTTAAAATTAAAGTCACTTCCTCCAAAAGACTGATAGGGAAGAAATTAAGCTGTTATAACTGAGAGTAAAAGAGCATATGCAAGAATAGAAGAACAAGCACCTCCAACCCACGGTTCACACCACTCAGCTGAGGCACAGGTTTTTGGGGGTGAATCACCAGAGGTGGGGTCCATCTCTGCCATGACGAAATAGGCAGCCTGTATGAGTAGTGCTATAAGGTGTGCAACTTCTGTGGGACTAATACAGCGCAAAATGAATCCACCCAAAGTGAAACTCTGCTATTTCCACTATGAGGATGCAGGTCAGGACAGAGGATATGCCAAGGGTTGGGTATGAGAAAGCAGCCAAGGGAAAATGCACCAGCTGTAGCCTGCACATGATAGAAACTTTATTAGGAATGCAGTCTGTGATCCGAAGCACCTTCTCATATACATAAAGAACAAGAACAAGTAGTAACACCCAGTTATACCCAATAATACCACCCAGTTATCAGAATGTCACCTTGTAAACTGATTAAAGTGAAAAAAAAAAGATAAAAAAGTTATTCTCTCTCTGACTTGAAAAGCCCCTGGAGATAACATACATTATGAGACTTAACAAGGCTTGCACCTTGCAACATTCCCAAAGGCACTGCAATTTATACTCTGTTCATAATTTAAAGATCGTTATCTGCAATTAAGTGGAAGTGACATTAAAATGTGCTTGCTTGAAAACCAACCTGTAAATCCCCATCACTTAAGCACAGTTAGAATGCTGCAGTTACCATACTTGTTCCACAGACAGCTCAGACAGACAGCTGACCACTCTAAGAACACTCTTGTGTTCTATCATCCCAGTGGCTGAAGTTCACAGATATACTTGAGAAGATACCAAAGGCATTGTTATGAGCAGGTCAGCATTGCTGTGGTTTGCTGGCAAAAGAAATTGTTCCTCTCCAGGTTATTTTGGCAATAATCTTGTTTGACAGGTCATATTAATGGCACCCATCAAGAGCACTCTTTCAAAATACAAAGTAACTTGTAGGTCTAGGTACCTCTATAACAAGCGTAATTTCTATGGATTCCTTCCCCAGATTTTTTTTTGTACCTCATTTCCCACTTATTCCATTCCCAATTCTTTCCATTCAAGTACCTCCCCAGTGAACATAAAACAATGAACATAAAATCATATTGTTACACTCATGGTAATTAGTGGTAGCACTAGTTGTCAAAAATTTCTGATACCTGATCCAAACATCAGACACTTCCACATGGAAAAAAATGATACAGAAAAAAAATGTATCAATATACTTCTTAAAAATAATTCTTCATTCTCCCTTCATCATTGATCAGTCTAGAATCTAAGATCTTTGGTGAAACTGTAATTTACTTATAGATGTCATTTGGTTTTGAAAGGTTACCTACCTAAGCAAGAAAAATAATGCAGATACCCAGAAATGAAGAGCAATGTTCCTGAAGTCATACAGCAGATCAGCTGCCCACAAACAAGCTCATATCCCTCTGACACCATTACCTCCTTCACAGTCTCCTCAAAAGCTACCACACACCACTCCAGGTACTGGTACCCTGAGACATGTGGGCCCAGAGCCTGCAGCCAAATGCACTCTGACAGTTCAGCCCTACAGAAGCTAACAAAACAAACAAACAAACAAACAAATGAAAAAATAATGCAACACATACCCCAGACCCCACATATTTATCTAGCATAGAAAATCTAAATACCATTCCTGAATTTACAGTGCAGTTTCAATGCCCATGGTTGTATTAAGGGGCTATGATGGCAGAGGTGAGAAACTGCCCCATCTATCCCACAACTCTTCCAGGCCTAACAGAAAGGGATGAACAATTAGACATGATAGATTTTCTCTAATACACAGGTCCATGAACCATTGAAGTCTTTCCTGAGTTTTTAAGGAGAGCATTAGTGGCTCACAAGCCTCTGCACAGTGTCAAATTACACCCACACAGAGCCACAACTCTTCCATACTTAGGAAAGGAACGCTGACCTTGGTGCAATTCAGAATATTCATGTGGAATATTATTCCCCCTTGTGGAAGGGGTAGAGAGTATTAAAATTAAGATTTAACTCACTGTCAAGGAGCTTGATCTGATATTCAAAATCTTCTATTTGTTTGCCCACCCTACATTTTCTGACTACAAAGTAAAACTAGTTATCCTCATTTCTCGCTTTGAAGTCCAAGGAACTGTCCCATTCCTAGTACAGATGGCAGATCTGTTGATCATTTCTGCTCCCAGATTATCTCTTCCCACTCCTAATTTCTTTACCTTTTCTTTTACATCTTTTTTTCATTTTTTTGAAGCAAGGTAATAATTTTAAAGGACACAAAATCCAATCACAAAAGTCAGTTTCACTGGGTGAAAAAGTTATTCTCAACACCGCATAAAGTAGGATTTTTCCTTCTTAAACTGAGAACAGACATGAACATAAATGTTGTGGTGTGTGTTTGTTCAAGTTAATAATGTTCTGTTTAAGTAAATTGTGAAAGTTGTAACTCAGCCACCCCTCTATGTCTTTTGGTTTATCCCAAAGTTGCACATTGTTGAGTTGCGCTCCCTCCTCCTATGTTGTTGGTTTCACCCCAAGTTGTATCTCCGCACCCCCTTGTCAATCCCTCCTGTACCACCCCTTATTCCAGCACCTTCCCTATCAGTCACCTTGAACCCTGCCCCTTACTCCTATCAGTCATTGTCAACCCTGCCCCTTGCTCCAGATCCGATATCCCAATGGTTGCTCTCCATGTCCCTTGGCTGATGTCCCCTCCCTCTCCCTTTTTATTGGTTACCCCACATCTGATCCCACCCTAAGGACTTCCCCCTGTTTCTCCTGATTGGAGAGAGTTCTGTATCCACCCCCTGCATGACAGGGATATAAAATCCCTTGTCAAGGTGTTATTTCATTCTTTTCCTCCCTGATTTCACTTAAGTAAACTGTTTTGAGAGATCCCCACGTGGAGAGCCTCCTCCTCAGTTCTGTATTTCCACACCTGTGCCTCTGTCAGATGTTGCCGTAGGGCACCGGGCTCTGAGCCGCATCGGGGTTCATCTCACCACCCCGATCTGTCCCACTCGTGGTGTGGGCCAGGCTGCTGAGCTAGCCCAGAGAGACTCCAGCACCACGTCTCATAAACACCAGGATTATGTTCTAACACATTACAGCAGAAAAAACTGTAAGGAAACCTAAAATCAGTCTTGCCTGTGCTTCCAGCAACACCTGCACTAGCAACAGCCACAGGAGCAGCAGAGCTAAAAGGGCAATTCAGCTGAAGAGCACAGGATTAAAATCACCCACCTGGCTACACAAAACTTTTGAATCCATTATTCTGCAAAATCCTGGATAAGCTGCTTGAACAAAAAAATTCTCTCCCCACAATACTGTTCTGGGTGTACCTCAGCCCATTTGTTGTTTTTTTAATTCATCTAGAAATAAGATTAGTAATATACCATTGCATTAGTAATATACCATTGAATACAGAAAACAGGCTTCGAATGGACCTTGAAGTGTAACATAATTCAGCTTCTCCCCCTCCTCAAGGCAGGATCAGCCATTTCTAGAAAAACTTGGGCAGATGTTTATTTAATGTCCCATGATAAAGCCTCTCCAGAGAGGTTGTGGAATCTAGTCCAGTGTTTGAATGCCCTTATTCTCAAAATTTGTTTCCTAATATCTACTTAAGTACACTGTGCTCCAGTCCAGGCCCATGGATGTGTATAAGTACAGCAGATTTCAAATGGGATGGAGCCACTGAGGATGAACAGCAGAAACAGACTATCTACAAATTCTCCTCAACAAGTCAGTCCCTTTCTTTGCTATATATTCAATTTAACTTGGCAGTCTGAGTAGATAAAGTTACATTGTATTTATTTTTTTATGTTTTAAAGAAATCCTATTAATTTCAGAGATAAATAAAAGTTTTCTTTACCACAGTGAAGTTGTCCAAGATATTCAGAGTCTCTTAGGCAACAAGAACACAAGCAGTTGTTATTGTGAATATTTTGAGTGAAGCCTTCAACTGAAAATCTGTAAAAACACTTGTGTTTGCAGCATGTTAATCTCACTAAAGGAGTCAGTACTGTTCAATATAAATTCTCTTGACCCCAGACAACTCTGCAGCAGAACTCCAACTCTCACTTATATATATGTTCTGCAGTCTGCTGCAATCCGACATTCACTTTTAAAGCATCCAAGTAACTTTTACAATGTGCTAGTATGTGTGACTTGAGGCCCCAGGCTAAGGAAGGATATATGGAGGCAGCTGGAGAAAATATCTGCAAGAGGTGCACGGCTCAGAGCCACAATGCAAACCTTACCCACACTGAGGCCTCCAGAAGCTTCCATTTCTTGGAGCACTCAGATTTTGGTACATGCTCACTGCTCCTATGCTGGACAACATTTAGTTACACCACTCCTCTTGACTTTCCAGGTAGCATCACAAAGTAATTTGTGGTAACAAGATGCTTTGGAGGTCGTCTTGTCCCACCCAGTGTCAAAGCTGCTTCAGTTAAAGAAAGCTGTTCAGGGCCAATTGATATTTTTTTAACATCTCCAAAATTTCCCAAACTCTCTGGTGACCTGGTCCAGTCGGACCCCTCTTACGGGGAAAATATTTCTCCTAAAGCCTAGTTAGACACTCTTCTGTTCCAATCTGGGTTCAGTGACCCCTTCTGTGGGACTGCTGGCTACAGCCTTGCTGCCCAGGATGCAGCTGGCCTTCACTGTGAGGGCACTGTGCTCACTTGTGTTCTGCATGCTACCTACCACAATGCCCATGTCCTTCTCTACAGAGCTGCCTTCCATTCAATCAGTCCCCCAAACTGTTCCATGGAGTTACTTCATCACAGATGGGGTTTCTCCAGGATGCTGACAGCCCTTTTAACAGCATCCCATCAGTCAACCAGCAATTTATTAGGCATCTCAGTCCTCAAAAAACAAAGGTGCTTTTCCCTGTTTATGTTAACTTGGCTGTCCCCACAAAGAATTCATCAGAAAGGACATTTGCCAGAAAATGTGTGAAGCAAGTACGTGACAGGCTAAGATATAAAATTACATCACTGCACCACTGTTCAACTGAACATTCATAGAAGCTGAGGCATTGTCATTGCACACAAAATGGAATAGCCAGCAAGTAAGTTTTTTACAAAATAAGTATCAGTCCTAACCAGTGCAATTTATTTCAGCACCTGTCAGTATTATTACCATTGTTTTTTCAGGCAGTGTTGAGTAGACCTGGATTTACATATGCAAAGTAATATCACACACTGGCACAATTTGTACTGGAGGTGCTATGGGGCTCTGGCTAGTATGTGTGTTTGCACAGCCCACAACAACACAGCCTTTTAATCAACTCAATGTCAGACCTCACAAAACTACTCTGGTGCCATTTCTGCTATTGTCTTCCAACAGAAAGTTTGGAACCGATATAAAACCTGAAAAGATTAGAAGAAATTTCAGAAGTCCAAATTCAGCCCTTTCACTCCTTACTTCTCCCATCTTTTTTTTTTTAGACCAACATTTAAGATGACCTATACAAATGTCCAGAGAAGGAAAAATGAAGGTGTGTGGCTGCATAAATCCTAATCCCACAAAATTAGAAGATGTTTTGTGGAAGACTTTAACAGGACAAGGGATTTCTTGGGTTTTTGCCTGGGCTAAACTTCAGCTGGATAGATTCATAAACTCCCAGAACGAGGCCCAAGGATTTTGAAGGCACCACACACCAAGAGGTCCAGAGGAAGATCTGAGATCCTAACTACATGTCTTCCAATAAAGAATTAGAGTTAATTAAGCATAGGCAGTGCATTGGAAGAAACTAAGAGCAATACATATTTGAGTGTTGGTAGTTTCCCGTCACAAGCTGCTGCTTTAAACAAAGTACCACTGAACTTCACTTAAACAAAAACTTGCTTGGCCTTAAAGGCAGTGCTAATCTACAATTCTCTAGAAGAAAAAGAAGATACTTGAAATAATACTTTTTTATTTCTGTCTACTTTTAAATTAAGTACTTCAGTATGTGCTCAGTAAAATTCTGGAGAGAAAAATGACAATTTCTGCCTCATTTGTGAAGCAGTTTTCTCACAGTGCCCAAACTTTGTATCTGAATAGAAAAACCCTTGATATCATCTTAAATCAGTAATATTTATCACTAAGAGAAACATGTCTGATTGCCTAAGACGCAAGTCTCAGGGCCAGGAGCTTTTAGAGGTGCCAGCTGAGATTCAGTCCAAATTTTTCAGATTGGGTCCAAAGTTTTCAGATAAATTTTAAGACAAACAAGCAAAAGGAGTCTCTTCAAGTCACACTGGAGTTCATAAAAGCTAATGAATAAAACTGTGCTTGAGTATTGCTTCAAACCAGAGCTTTTGCTCAGCTCCAAGGATAAGTGATAGCTTAAGAAGGCTGAAATGCATCCCCTGCCTCTATCAGTTACAGAAGACATCAGAAAAAAACTGGCTTCCCGGTCAGGAAATGGATGGAGCATCCAAGAGACCCAGGAACAAGCACTTTGCCTAGCAGCAAGTGCTTGCAGATTAAACGTTTCTCACTTTCAAGATTCACAGGTTTCAGTGTGAATCCACAATAACTTATTTGAGCACCAAGCTATGAGCTAATTTTTACTTTTGACTTTTCTGTCATCATAACAAATTAATCAAAATAAGTGGGAAAAACTTCTTTCTGCCTGGCCTAATGTATAGCAAACAGTAAAACAAAATCACAACTCCCAGAAAAGAACAGCTTGCAATGAGTATATAAATACCATTACTGTTTCCAGACTAATAGCACTGAGATAAAATATCACCAAGAACTCATTCTATCCCTCTTGTCCAGCTCAAGCTTTTACCAATTTCATGGGTGAATTAAATGAGCAGCATTGATCTATGCTGGCTGCCCTTTGCAGAGCAAACATTGCACTGGACGGGAAGACACACAGATCTTCTTAGCTTAAGAAGAATCTACAAGGTATTTTCAGCAGCTTATTCAAGGGAAGAGGTGTCTGCCTCTAAAATGTCATGCTGAAACCATCATTCAATGCTTGTCACTAGCTACAGCTAAACCATGGAGGACTGATTTACGTTTGTGCTGCAGTAATGAGTGAGCTGTTCTCAAAATGAAAACCTAACTTATGGCTCTATTTGTTCTTCTCTCGACAGGCAATAAATGGAGTTCATAAAATTACAAAGCAGCTTTGGAATCGTAATCTAATTAAATCAGCAGTAACCGACTGAAATAACTGAAGAATTCATATATATAAGATAAAGCCTTAAATAAAAAGTAGTCTTCTTTGGGACATACCCAGTCTTCCACCACCCCTGTTTTAAACATGCTTGACAAAAATTGTCCACAAAATTAATATTGTAGATTTATAATTGCATGTCTATGCAATTATAAACTATAAACTATGAGGTTAATTCTTTTCTCACTGAATCCAGGAGTGAGAACCCCCTTGCTCCCTGTAACACATGGTACCATGGTACCGAAAAGGTTTTAGAGCTGATGCCTCCACAGCAGTTAACACTACTGGAAGCAGCAACAGCTTTTGTCTGATGAATGAGAGGAGGTAGAAGAGAAGTAAGGAGCACAGCAGAGCAATCAGAAGTGCTTCCAATTTTTATGAAACTGTTCAGGCCATGTTGTAACTCCTCCAGGCAAACCAAAGCTGTCAAAGATTTTTCCTGAGTTGGTCATCTGCTTCTCACAGGTAACCTGCCTGTACTTACAGGAACACCAACAGCAATGTGTTAGGCTCGAAGAACAAAAAACAGAGAAACTCTGTTTCTATGAAACTCTACAGGGGCACAGAATTGCCAATACTAAGTTTTACAAGATTGATGTATAAGACAGCTTTTGTCCATAAATCTCATAGCACTTTATTGTGCTGTGAGGCAGATGCCTTGAGCTCCATGCTTTGGAAGCCAAACCTGAGACTTGAGGTGTGCCCTTTTCAATGTCATGGAGCAGGTCAACATGTTATACTTCAACATTCCCAAGTTCATGAAGTCTCTGTCATTGCTTTGAGGAGCAGACAAGCAATCCTCTGCACAAGCTGAGCTCTGAGCTTGTCAGATCACTGGGCTAGAATAATTAAATGTATGAAAGAATTAACCAGTTTTTAAGATACCATTTGGCATCTAAACTGCTTGTCCAAGCTGATGAACAAAAGACTAAAATGTAAAGACGGAAGAAAAAGGAAGATGCAGAATTCTGCCTCAGATCATAAATAACTTAACTTCCTTAAACCAGCCACACTCCATTTTTTCCATGTGACTTTTGCTGGTTTTTACTGGCAGGCTGGTAAGACCAAAAATTTTTAAAAAGGGGAAAAAAGATAAGTTAATTTCTTAGCCTTTACCCTAATATAGTCCTGCTCAGAGCATACACAGCTCCAGCTGCACAGCTACACCTCCAGAGCACTCACAGCACAACACCTCGCAGGGCAAGAAGGGACAACTGCATCTCTGGACTCTGCATCTCTGCACCTGCTGGCAGAGGTGAGGATGGTGCCAGGCTGCCCATCTGCCACCATCTGCCCATGGATTGGTTCTGGATTCACAGTCCAGCAGCTCTTCCTGCGCAGGATCAAACTACGACATAAACCAACCTGGACGAGATGGCAACAGACACCAAAGCCAAAATCAGGCTGATGTCTGCAGCCAGGGCATGTGGCTGCTCTGAACAAAAGGGAATATGAAGGGCTGAGCCATAGTGGCCTCTCCTAGAGCCCCTCCCAGGAATTCCTCAGCAGCTATGAGAGCTGGTACACCAAGACCTTTCACCTCAGTCCCCATTCACCTGTCAGGGATGGGAAGGCAAAATGGGTAAGACACATTAGTGTGAAGGGCAAGAAGATGAGCTGGAGAATTTATGGACAGAAGAAAGGAGAACAGAAATTGATACTATGACTAGAGACATTGGGAATATCCAGAAGACAGACATAAGTGACAGAAACAATTTAGAGAGGGCAAAATGAGTGAACCCTTCCACTCCACCCTTCCACACACCTTTATATCAACATTACCAACCATGTTTACTCCAGACTTACCTGAGCTCCTTGCTGAACAGTGCATGAAAATTGAGGTCTCAGACTTTACCTGTAACACAGCAAATGGCCCTAAATGTGCAGCAAGCTAAGCAGAACAAGAACAGTGACCGCAGTGGCCCTAAATGTGCAGCAAACTAAGCAGAACAAGAACAGTGACTACAATGGCCCTAAATGTGCAGCAAACTAAGCAGAACAAGAACAGTGACCACAATGAGATCCTCTAATACAAATCATAAAGCTCATCTTCCCAGAAGACACATGTCTCTTGAAAATTACTGTGGAAAGAGACCCCTCAGAATCTAAGGACCAACACAACCAACACAATCTCCCTCTGCAAGAGAGATAAATATCCTAGAAGTCATCCACTCTAAAACAAAATGAAAAACAAAAGAAAACCATTACAAGCAACTGTCACATACAGAGCGCCCTTGCAAGAAAAATGAGCCAGTTATCCACAAATGACAGATGACAGCAGTTTAACACACTGCTGTTAGGACATCAGGTACATTATAAATGAGACAAGATGAGCAGAACACATTCACATCAAATGGAAAGTACAGTATTAAGGAAAGATGCATCAGTAAAATATGGGAAAATGAAAAGGACCAGAAGGAAATGAGGTATAAAAAAGGAAAAATGGTGAAGAATTGGACATACTGAGGTAGTACCTTGAAGCAGATGGTCTCCTGGCATTAACTGGTGCAGAACAATTGTCTGGAACAGGTCAAGGACAGTTTCTGTCAGCTGAGGATTTGGTCCTCCACACAGAACCAGGCAATGGCAATGACAGCATCTTGCCTGGTTTTTTTGGGGTGCCTTCCCCCTCAGAAAGTAAAGAGGCAACGTAGGAAGAAAATAAGATGATGCCATAAATTAAAAGGCAAGGCTTAACAGAAATAAACAGATGAAGAGCAAGAAATAAAAACAAAAGGATGGGGAAAAGGCAAGATAAAAAGAAAATATCCACATATTAGTGGAACACATTTTACTTATTGATGAACTCTGTTTTATTATGTTTCCTTGGCAGATGTCCCACAGCTGAAAATTTGCAAAGCAGTTAATGATGCAAGTTTAGAGACTTGAGCCTTGTTTCTAGTCATTAGCCTTGGGCAGATTTTTTTAATACATGTGCCCCAATAGGAAGTAAACCAGTTCCTTAAATCAAGAGTCTGTGGACAGGAGACACACTGCAAACAAACGGGCTTAGACAGGACATCCAGGAGATAAGACCAAAAGCATGGTCTCAACCTGATTGCAAGTACCCAAGCAGAAGGTCAGGCTGCTAGATGGATACCCCCAGCAGGATATGGTCTGCCTCTGACCTACTCTGACCAAACTCTGCCTTTCATAAACCCTCCTTCTCCAGCAGCACTTATTTCACCTGCAGCACGTGGGCTCAGCCTGCCTAGCTGTCAGGCACAGGGATGCCAACAGCAGGCAGCCACGGGAGCTGTGGCAGCAGTCTCTGGAGTGATCCCAGCACCAAGGCAGGACAAGTGTCCAACACCAGCCTGGCTGGGGGCTCAGCCAGAACAAAGAGCACACCTCTGGCAGATGCACCGGCACTGAGTGCGGGAAGCTCGGCTGCCTTCACTCTCCACCATATAGATTTAAGGTGCCTCTGCAGCTCAGCTCAGTCACTGCTGAACATTTTGCATTTAGGCTGATCAGCCTTGGCTCTGAGTGTTAGTATTTTATTTTATCCTGTGGCTGTAATTGCACAACTAAGGTGACACTGGTGGCTAAATACCAATTTATCATCTTTTCAGGTTTAAGGAGGTTTTATTCTTCTTGCCCTGGAAAAGTTGCTAAGTCCTAGAGAGGGTGGGCAAAGAACTGCTTCTCCTTCAGGACCTTTTCTTCTACAAAGGACATTTGAGTAAAACATCTGACCTCCCCTGTCCCAGAAAAATGCTAGGGGTCACACTGCAGTTTGCACCAGCTCAGCTGAAAGCTGATCATCGATTTTCTTTTGTCCATACTCACAAATAGGAAGTTGAAGGGCTGCTACAACTTCAGTGGGTTGCCTTAGTGCTGAGACAGGTAACGTGACACAGATATTTACAGAGAAGGAAGAAGGTCTCTTTAAAAAGAGCTTTAATGCCCTCTGCTACGAATACATATAGATTTACTCTTTTTTTAATTGCAAGACCCACTTAAATCTGTCCGGACTGTATAAAGCAAATCTAATGGACAAGGAAAGAACTGTAATTTAGGAAAACTGATATTATTTCTGGATCTTCCCCATACTTTAATTCCTGAAATTGAAAAAAAAAATCTAATGATACTGTGCCTCTTTTTAAAGAGAACTATTTTGAAATCTACAGCTAAGAAGCACATTTGTAAAAGTTATGTGTGACTACTGTAAGTTAAAGTTATTTTATCATCATTTAGCTACCTACCTGTATTTTAATAATTTACACAATTTCAGAACATAGAATCCTTTCTTTTCTACCCATAATGCTATCTCAGCAGAAATTTAGATAAAGAAACTAAAGTTTTTTCCTTATAAGCCAATTGTCTTTCATTCCCCTAAATGACTACTAGTTTCAATACTGCTGCAATGGGCAGCTTCCCTCCAGCAGCAGATATTAAATACATTTTGCAAAGCTGAAAAGCCACCTCTACTTCATGTGTTAGGATATCAA
Source organism: Anthoscopus minutus (assembly GCA_013399455.1). Classification (NCBI taxonomy): domain Eukaryota; kingdom Metazoa; phylum Chordata; class Aves; order Passeriformes; family Paridae; genus Anthoscopus; species Anthoscopus minutus. The sequence continues at coordinate 108,949 of VWYI01043701.1, read as the reverse complement.
CTCAGATCAAATCCTACCAAAACTGTTATTTAACTCTAACTGAATAGAGAAGAGAAAGATTTTGGGAAATGCTGTAATTGTGACTAAGGAAAGTAAGAATGAGAGGTCCAGGACATGTCTCTGAAAATGAGATATATATATATATCTATCTCAGGTATAACAAGTCAGACACCCAGAACTTGATTTATGCATCCCTTCTGAAACTCCTGGCTCCTGTACAAAAGGTATTCTTGCTCCCTCTGTCCCCTCAGGACGTTAGCCTGAGTGCCTTATGCCATCTATTGGCCTAGACCAGCGACAGCCACTCTGAGGAGAGCTTTAATTCTGGGAAAGTGACTGTGTTAAAAGGAATCTGTCGGTAGATCTGTAAATTCTGCTAATGGAATCAATACACCACCGCTGCTCAGATATTGAGGTCTACCTTGCTCAGCAGACATACTGAGTTCAGCTCCCAGAATAACCAGCTGCTGTGCTTTGCATTAGGCAAATGAAAAATAGTACTGACACAGAGCAATCTTGCAGGCAAGAAAATCCAGAAAATAAGCAGAGAGAATTTTCACTGTCCTATAGATGAACATTAAGAAAGTAAATTATAAAAAGAGAAAGCTCCTTCAAAGCCACTTAGTTGTCAAATCTCTTAGTGAAGTCTACTTTAAATCGGACTCACATAGTGAGGAAACTTCTTCCACATTTCCTTAGTCAGAGAGGCTACTGTATCCTCTGCTTAAATCTAGTTTACTTTATAACCTGAAAGAGTTTCTAAAAGACAAGGCAGAGCTCTGCAATGCGATAGGATTCAGAGGCATCGCTATTGATCCGCTCCCGCACAGGCCATTACAAAGCAGCCGCGGGGAGCTCGGCAGGACGCGGCCCCTCCGAGGGCCAGAGCGGCGCCCGCGCCCCCGCTCCGGAGCCGCCTCCCTGCGGGGAGCGCAGAGCGGCTGCACGTCCCGAGCCGGACGGCTCAGGGCAAGACTTCGGCGGGATAGCGAAGCCCACCGAGGCTCCCCCTGCCCCAGGGGGCATCCCCTGCACCCACTTCCTCCTCCTCCTACTCCTTCCCCGACTGTTTGCCCTGTAAAACGCAAGGAGAAGACACCGCACCTCCGGCACCGCGCAGAGCCGCGCCGGACCCCGCGCTGTCGCCTCCGAGCCGCGCAGCCGCTCCCCCGGGGCCGCCCCGCCGCGNCGCGCTCCGCCCGGCTCCGCGGAGCCGCCCGAGGTAGGAGGGGAAGACAGACGGCGGCAGGCGGGCTCAGGCGAGTGCCCTCCCCGGGCCCGGGCATCCCCCGGCCCCGCGTCCCGCTCCCGGGCCGGCGCGCAGTGGGCCAGGCGCCGCCTGCGCCCCCGAGAGTCTCGCAGCGCCCTCGGGGGGCCCCGCTCCGCTCTCCGTGGTTCCGCACCGTGCTAGAGCGGACGCCTTGCCTCCGGAGGGTCCCGGTCCGCTCATGCCCGGATGGTCAGTGATCCCTAGAAGTCCATCCACGCCCCGCGGATCCTGATCTGTGGCTGCAGGGGGTCCCACCCCAAAGGTTCCCTCTTCTCTCCCGAAACGTTCCCACACTTTGCCTCTTCTTCCCACACAGCACCCCCAGTGTCTCGTCCCGCGGCCGCGGAGGTCCCGCTGGGTTCCCTCGGGGAGTTCCGTACCCACCGGATCCCGCGCCCGGAGCACGCGTGCGGACCTGGCTGCGCCGCTGCCTCGCGTAGCCACCTACCAGGCACCCCCAGGTAGTTCCCCGCTCTCCCGCGGCTCGGGAAGGCGCGGGAGGGGGCAGCCCGTCGGGAGTGGAGATGCTGCTGAAGTGGAGCGGGCTGGGCCGGCCGCCACCCGCCCGGGGCTGCGGCCAAAACGCGGAGCCAGAGCCGCCCGTGCCGCCCGTGCCCGCGCTCTGGGCTGCGGGGCTCGCACCGTCCCGCTTTTGTGCGGCGGCGGGGCCGGCACTGCGCGCTGGGCTGTCGGCGCAAAGGACTGACCTGCCATCGATTCCCGGTGCCCCTCTGCTGAAGTGGCACATAGGCGGCTTGATTAGCTGGCGGTGCAGTCTGAGATGCGTGTCCCCCGCACGCTGCAGAGGGAAGTAATTTGTTTTCCCTTATGCCCCAGAGTAGTTGTCTGCTTGTGTAAGGGCTCAGTTCTGCCCGAGTTAAAGTCAGAGGGCAATGGGAAGCCAGGCCTGCTCCCAGTGTAACTCGAAAGCACAGCTGCGACAGCGTTCCACGATTAAACATTTTGTTTGTTTCAGTGGTGTCGTTTTGAAAATTGCCGAGAATGAACCGGGAGGTTTATTCCTTCACTAAAAATTTTGACACAATGTAAAGTATTTTATGCACTTTTGTCAAACTTTTCAAAACTTTTCACTAAGAAAAAGTACTCTAAAACATCATCATCATCATCCTCATCATCACTAGCTGCAGGATTAGGGAAAAGAAAATATGTTTCGTAAACTATTTCTGCCAATTATTTTCCTAATCAATTTTACCTTGAAAAAAAAAGTCTTACACAAATACTGCATAAAATTCTCTGTTTTGGGGGACGAAAACATTATTTGTGGCTGGTGCTTTTAGAATTCATTACATATTTTAAGAAGAATTCAATTACATGGTTTTTTAGAGGCAACACAAATACTTACTATGCTTGTGTTCTTGTTGTGGTAATAATATTTTAGTCTTTTAAGAATCCTCAGTTGTGAAGACAGAGGAGAGGGGGGATCCTAAGAGAATACATTTCTCTCTGATTGTGTTTACTGTTATTCCCTTAAGATACTATTGCTGTGCAGAGAAGATTCATTTTATTACATGTTATAGTGTATAATAGCATTAATAAATTAAATTTTTATCGCATTTCTCTTTCATTAATCACAGAAGTTTTAATCACTGGAGAATATGTCTTGTCCAGATATTACATCAACTCTTCAATGTTGTGCATAGCAGTATGCATTTATGTTACATATCTTTTTCAAAAACTGTTATTAACCAGGAGTACAAAATGACATTAGGTTGCAGAAAGTTTGTGAGATAACCATGCCCTGAGTGCAAAGTGAGTTCCTCAGAACTGCTCAAATACAAGAATGTGAACAGAATGCTTTCTGAAGACGAATGAGGTCATCTTAGTGGGTCATTTGGAGATTTCAGCATAACATTTGAAAGATCCTGCAGAAGTATTTTTACTGACTTCTGGAAATGATACTGCAGGACAGCAGCCCATCAGATGGTTACACAACCTCAAGTCATCACAGGCAAGAATGTGAGGCACTGAAAATTGCCCAGGAAGGTGAGCTGCAGCTGCCTGGGCATCAAGGACATGCACAGACACATGTTTGTAACACACAGTGGCATCTGTAGTGACAGGCTTATTGCCTGTGTCAGTGCACCTGGTGACACTGGTGATTCTGTCCTCAGTGCTTGCTGTGGGCACTGGATGTGTCCCAAGGTGCTACTCTGCCTGGTAGGGAGGGCAGAAACATGCTGTCTTGGCTGCTTATCAAGTCTGTCAAGCTGCAATCTGCATTATCATAACTTAGAGCTCCTTACATCAGCATGATCCTGCATTGCTCTTTTCTAAACAACAGACCCAGTCCCCTGAGAGCAGCACATTTAGAAAAGCCAGTTCTTTCCTCCCAGGGTTCTGCAGACCCAGGCATCTTCTCTATTTTATCTGCATCAAGAAATACCATGAGACACAGGAATTGCATTTATTTTTGTATTTAATTTATCATGGTTTCTTTTCACATAAACAGCATCTGAGCTCTGAGATGTCTGAAGAAACATCTTCCCTTTCAAAGCAGTTTTTAACGTGCTTCCTCTAAAACACAGCAACTCCCCTGAGCTGTGATCATGCTTTTACATAGAGGGCTGACTTGAGGTTTTTTAGCAGGTTTTAGCAACTTCAGTTTAAAATACACCCTAGAATTTGCTTGATTCAATCATCTGGAAAAGGAGAGGTAATTTCTATCTTTCTGATGCAGCAGAACTTATTGGCAGCTGTTTATGGTGGGCACAAGCCTAGTTCCTGGCAGTGAGAAAAAGAGTTGAAAGGAAATCTCAGCTATAATACCATCATCTTCATTGCCCTGCAGTGGTTTATAATACTGCAAAATGGTGTTAACTGTTGCTCACCAGCTTAAAAGCACTGTGAGACAAAGACTGTTAGGGAAAGCGGCATATATAAGGCTGGCTCTTAGTAGTACTATCTTGTGCTCTAACCAAGGGTCAACTAGAAATATTATTCTGGAACAAATAATTACAAAATGTCCAGATTAGTCTTTAAAAGTATTAACTCCTTCAAAGATGATGGTAATAAGTTAACTCAAGACAAAACAGTTGTTTTAAATTCCTCTTAAAATGAGGTTCTTACCAGTGGGGTGAATGGAGTGAGGAGTAAACATATGGCTACATCGGAAGGGGTTGCGACCCCCCATAAAATAGCTTACATCCTTTTTATGTCTCTTTAAAGCACACAGTGGGCCAATCCAAAGTCAAGCTGCCACTGGCTAATCTAAACTGGAAACAACAATGCCCTGCCTGAGCACTGTTGTGCATGTGTTGTGTTTGTGTAACATTTCCATCTCTAGGGACTGGCCATTATTCCCCCTCTATTTGTTTTCTTCCCTGAATTGCCTTCATCCAACCAAATTCTGTCAGCAGTTACACCAGGGGGACCCTATTAAAGACAAATGGACTCAATGCTCTTCCTGAAGAAATGTTTATAATTTAAGCTGCACAGCTGTGGGACAAATTTAAAGTCTGCCTTAGGTATTTCCATCACGAAAAAGGAAAAAAAGGTGATGATAATGGCAACTCTCCTGACAGTGTGAGCTGAATCTGCTCTACTCTGCCTGCTGCAATCCCACCTATTCCAACCTGCAAGAGGGCACATGGGACAGGGACTGCAGCACCACTTGCAGCCCCTGCAGTGCTTGCTGGTGACCATCCACAGCCACCATAGCAGCCAGCATATGGGCTTCCACTTGCTGTATAAAACCAGATAGGAATCACAGCTTTTCACACTCCCATTGACTTACACGTTCCTCAGTGCAGGATTCTGGGTTTCATTTGGACCCTGGCTGGATGAAAACTGTCTCATTCAATTGAGTTTCACGTGGGGTTTGCACTGCCTCCAGAAGCTCAGTCCTGCCTCTCATGCAAATCCGAGGAACTACTGTTGCAGTATTACTGTTGCAGTTTTTGCATTATCACAGGAGAGAGGTAAACTGAGCTCTCTTGTACTTGCTTTTATATTCCAGACCTGGGGACTGTCTTGTGGTCTTTTGATTTAAGACAGTCAGTGGGAATTTTCAATTCTTTTTATTCCGTTCAAGAAGATAAACTTTGGCTGTGAATGGCAGGGCCTCTATGTCTCTTAATTATCCTGAGAAAATAACTTCATATAATGCAATCTAGTGCCTTCAATTCACTTAATAGAATATTTCCAATAATAAAAAAAAATATTATCAGAAGTAAGTCGAAGGGTTTTTAATGGTTTGTGAAGCAGCATGATCCAGTAACTTGAGGAAACGCTGCATCTGCTGCAGAGCCAGGAACAGAACTAAGAGCTCTGGAGGATTTTTTGCTATTTTTTAATGCTGAAATTGGTAGTAAAGTATGAGTAGTCAGAGGAGAACACTGCATTTGAAATTAAAATCTGCAAATGTTGCTAGGAATATGTGAACCATAACAGATCTTCAATTAAGCAGAAAGACATTTATGAGTGTCAGCTTGCTGGTTACCTGGCTATTGACACAGTTCTTAGAAAGATAAGTAAAATGTACATGTGCATTAAACATATTGCATTTCTGAAAAGGATGTTTTCCATTAATTATGAAAACATATTAACATATAATCTTGTTTAACAGAAGATAGACAGTAAATTACTGAATCACTACTCAGCGAAGTAGGTAGGAAGTTCCTGGTACATTTTCTAGCTCAAAGCAATCTCAAATTACAATGTGACCTGTAGAAGGGTGTGTCTAAAATAGGGCCTTGTGAGCACAATATAGACATGACAACTCCTGTGGAAAAGTTGAATGCAGCAGCTGTCATTACACAGGCTACCAATACAGTAATTGCACTTTGTGCAACCTGCCTTGCCTGTCACAGCTGAATTCTTGTTCACAACAAATACACTGGGGTTTACAAAGCTGTGCCTTCTTAAAAAAATTATGGGAAAACATAGTTCTTAAGGTAAAAGAAGACAAGGTCTTTCAATGGGAAAAGGATGTCTATAAAGAATGATGAAAAATGGCTTGTATGTAATCTTTTAATTTCTCCTACAAGTTTATGGCAGGGGAAGGAGTGTTGCCTTCTGATTTGAAGGCAAGACGACCTGGTTCCAGAGAACAGCACGGTGCCTCGGTTCTGTCCGAGTCACTCGGTCCACAGACACACTGACACCCATGTGGTGGATGGTCAGATGGCGTTTATTACTTTACCTCGTGGAACTAAATAGTCAAGGGGAGCTTCGCTAGTCAGAGGGGGATGGTAAAGCCAGGTAGGGTTAGTAAGGATGGAAAACTACTGGGGATTAGGAGGGGTTACATGCCGTTGTGGGTGATTGCATATCTGAGGTGAGGGAGGAAGGGGTCCTACTGCTTTCCGTCACATCCCAAGATCTTCCGTGTCGCCTGTCCCTATCTACTACAAAGGAGTGGGTGTGCGTGCTTAGGAAGTTGCTGAAGAAGGTGGGGCCCTCTTTTGTGAACCTTTTTTCTCTTTATTTTTCCTTTTTTTCCTTTGCTGTCTTTCTTCTCCATTTTCAACTTCATTACTATTCAGTATTACTGAGGTAGTCCCTTAGGAACCTCAGTCCAGGCACATAATTTCATTTGGATAGTTGGGATATAGTCAAGTACAAAAGAAGAAATTTAGAAGACTGGATAAGATGGGGCTGTAGAAGAAACTGAAGATCATAGTTTGGAAGGCAAGATAATACTAAAATGAGTAGAGCAATATTAAATTTACAGTAGTGTTTCAATTTTCCTTAATTCTTTTCTTCTGTTTTTCTTCAAATCTATAAGACTTTTTCTTTTAGTTCTAGTTTCTTTTCATTCCTTTTGGGGATTTTTCATTACTTTGCATTTATGTTCAGCTCCAAAGTCCTTAAGAATTCCATTTGTCCGACTTTCTGTCACCATGTGTGTGGGTGAAAAATAGGATTGAAAAGATTTTCTTCAGTACTTCAGAGAAAAATGGGCCGGGAATCAATATTGTTATACTGGCGTAGTAAGGGTATTTACATCTGAAAGCATTCTACTTTGCTCTTCTCATGAATAATGAAAGAAATCATGGCATTCTTGTGGGGCTGAGTTAGCCAAAAAAAATCTTTGGAGAATGTGAAGGGACTAGTACATTTTCATTTCCATGCTTTGTTCACATATTGTGTTATGGGAAAAATAAATTTAAAAATAGAGCGCTAAAAGGTAAGAATTTTGTTTCTATTTTGTAAAGTTTATTTTCTGAAGAATCTATAGATGCAGACAACTGACACAACTACTGTAGAAGTTCCAAAGAGGTTTGATACAGAATTCTTTCAGTTCTAGAGACATTGTATTTTAGTGAAACGATAAGAAGTTCACTTATTTGCATCCCTTCAAAGGCTAGGTCTTCAGCCTAAGATAAAAAGGACCTTATTTTTACAAGTTGTTTGATGTATTCTGTGTATGTTAAGCATGCACCTGGTAAGCAGAATTGTTTTTTGGGGGGAATGCTCATCTTCATGTGATTGAGTACAGAGCAAGCTTAAACCTAATGGCTTAGGCTAGAAACCTAAAATCAAAGGATTAAAAGTGGTGTAAAAGGAATCACGTTCTATGTGATTAAAGAACAGGAAAATCTATTTCTAGTTAAGACAAAGGATTTTTACATGACCTTTTTATTTGTGATAAAGCAGTTGCACAAGAAGGCACATCAAAAGGCAGCATGAACAAAATGACTGCACAGCTCACTGCAGATGAGACAGTAACATGTTCTTGATGACAAAAGAAGAAATGCTGGCAATCAAGGAATGCTTGTTCTGCCCTCAAAAGAACTGGTAACTATCCTTATCACTGTATCTACTAACAGGGTAAAAATGTAGATATTGGGTGGGGTGTCTTACTCTGCTTTGCCTAAGTCTTCTTTGGCTGCTATCTAATTTTCCATCAAACAGCAATCTGTTGCACTATGCTTTATAGTCTCACCAGAAATCTCCCTTAACCCAGGACATTAACATCTCTGGAATCCCAGCTTTAAACTCATGTCAGGTTGAATTCCCAGCAAAGAATGACTAAGCAGGACTCAGGCTGGTGGTCAAAAGTGCTTATGATTGGCTTACTTTTTATAGTGCATGTGATCTTTTGTGGAGCCTCTGTGTCCCTTTTTGAATGTAAACAATCTACATTTCGTATAGCTTTATTAGCAGGATGTATAGCATAATACAGCTTTGTGCTGCTTGAAGGTGGGAGCTATTTCATACCCAGAAGTTCAAATGCAGTGAGGGGAAAGGCCTTTCAGGGAACCCATCTGCTCAGAGTTTAGACTTGAAAGAGTAGAGGAATTTATCATTAAGGTAACTGGTCACCACATGGCTATGAGCCATGAACAGAACATGACCATAAAAAACCGAAGGTAACTTCCGTACAGATAAACTTTCCTATCATTATGCAGTGTGCTGGTAAAACCTCATCTGTGTTCTAGTCATCTGTAGAGAAACATGCTACTAGGATGGTCAGATGAATGGAGAATCAAGTGTAAAACAGGATGAGAAAAATTAGTGTGCTTCAGTCCACAAAATGAAGAGTAGCAGTATGAGTTCTCGTTTTGAAAATGAGACAAAAATTAGGAGGTGAATAAGAGTACTCACAAGCTGTTTTGCTACAAGAACAAATCAATATAAACTGCTCAAGAACCCAGTCTAGATAAAAATGACAACATTTCCAAATGCCAGTGAAATAAAGGTCTGGAACAGTCTTTTATTATAGAGTTTTAGGGAGGAAAAATATTTAATGTTTTTTTTAGTGGATTTTAAAATTATTGTCTAGAGGATTGCCTACAATATTTGGGTACTAAGTACAGGGATTTGTGGACTCATAAACTTATGAGATTTTTAAGGATACCACTGCAAGTAAATGTGGAAAACCTCCAGTTTAAAGTAGTACCATTTAACATTTGCACAAAGGAAGCTGTGATTTGTCAACATGATCAAAAGTGCTTTTAATGCTATATCCAATTTCTTATCCTGGTTAAAATCAGGTACTTTAAGAACTGCTTCCTTCAGCAACAAACATCTATTTATATGCCCAGTTTGAGTGTGAAAGCACTAGATAAACATAGATGCAAGCAATCCATCTGATGAGACTGATCTTACCAAAGTCAAAACAGGCAGGCCAACAATAAATCAGCTATGGAGCAACCTGATTCCTTAATGGAAAGATAGATGAATCCCACAGTGAGCTTAGGTTTAATGGCACTGTAGCACCCTCCTGTACAAATGCAATAAATAGTACAGAACTCACTCAGTAAAATATTTATCTGGATGAATTATGGAAGTTCTAACACAGTATCAAAACATGAGCTTCCATACCCTACAAATGTGTGAAAAGCATTTGGATGATCCCTATAACACTTGGATTTTTCCAGGTGTCTGAGCTTAAGTAGTTGCAGCAGAATCTGTTATTTTATTAATACTTACTTGAACACCAGCCACTGCTCATTGACTGTATGAGACTAAAAAAAAACTCACTTATCACCTTAAGGGCATGAAGATATTCAAAGCACATTGAAAGAAACATCACTGTTGCTTCCCAATGCTGAGCTATAAAAAGGCAGCAAAGGAGTTTAAAGCAAACTGCTTTGCAAACACAGAATTCAGTTGCTACACACAGAAGCTCTAAAATCTGGGACATCATATGGATTAACATGCAATATTATCAGGTTGATGGACAGTTTTGAAAGCTCCATCCTTACTCTCATACTGATGCCATAGTGCTGCTCTTTAATTTAACCATAGTGTATGGGGATCCCTTCTCTTGTAAAATTAAGTCATATCACTAATTGTAACATGATTTTGTTTTATTGTAGTAGTGCCTCTAATATGTATAAAATCTAGAATAGCATATTTGTATGTTGTTTGGGGCATGGCTATGGTACCATAAAAACACTCCCCAGATGAAGCCCTCCCTGGGCTCACAGGTGGCCAGGGCAGTGCTGCTCTTTCAGCGCTGCTGTGCTGGGCTGGAACTCCAGTGGGAACTTGATCTGAAGGGACTGTGATATGAATGGGTCCATGATGGAGCAGAGATCCACCTGCAGTCTGTGGAAAGTCCTCCACCAGAGCAGGCAGATGCCTGAAGGAGACTGTGACATTCAAAGGATGAGATGGGGGTGCATAATGAAGTTTTATTGAACAGTGTGAGACATGGGCATGATGCAAATGGTATGGAATAAGGGGTGGAATGTGCTGGTTTTGGGCTGGAGTTAATTTTCTTCACAGTGTCTGGTATGAGGCTAGGTTTTGGATTCATTCTGAACACAAGGTTGATAATATAAAGATATTTTTGTCATTGCTGTGCAGGGCTTACACAGGTCGAAGGCCTTTCTTCTTTACTGCCATGCTGTCGAGGGGATGAGGGGTACATGGGAGGGTGGAGGAGACACAGTCAGGACAGCTGACCCAAAATGACCAAAGGGATATTACAGACCATATGACATCATGTTCAGTATATAAAGTGGGGGAAGAAGGAGGAAAGCGAGGGATGTTTGGAGTGATGGAGTTTGTCTTCCTGAGTCACTGTTACCTTGATGAGGCCTTGCTCTCCTGGAAATGGCCGAATACTTGCCCAGCCATGGGAAGCAGTGAATTATCTCCTTGTTTTGGTTTGTTTGTGGCTTTTGCTTCCCCTATTAAACTGGTTTTATCTCAAACCACAAGTTTTCCAGCTTTTACCCTTCTGATTCTCTCCCTAATCTCACTGACAGGGGAGTGAACAAGCAGTTGCAAGGGGTTTGGCTGCTGGCTGGGGTGAAACGACAGCAGGACTACCGCATGAACAACCTCATGTTTAATTTATTTGAAAGCTTATCATTGTTCAGGACCCCACTTAAATTTTTTCTCCCATTCCATATGATGGGGAGGGTTTACAGTCTGACTCTGGGATATGCATCCTCCAAAAACCCTCAGTGCCTAGGAAATCTTGTGTTTCGTGTTTGCTGGTTGGTGAGGACATAGCTGCTATTTCATTGACAATGTCCTTTGGAATCTGACGACATCCATCTTGCCATTTTATTCCTAGAAACTGAATCTCCTGGGGAGGTCGCTTGACCTTAAGTTGCTTTATGGCAATACAGCCATAAAGCATTGGATTATCTTCTCCCCTTTCTCAAAAACTTCTCTTGTAGTGTTTGCCCATATGATGGTGTCTTCAATTCACTGCAAGTGTTCTGAAACCTCCCCCTTTCCCTGCAGTCTGACTCAACTGTAGTCATTCTAGCCAAGCTGCTCCCTCCACCTCGGAACTAGCATTACCCCACAGCCTCCTCACCCACATTTGCTCAACCAGAAGGAACCCCTTCTCCCAGGAATGAACTCCCTTTTCCTGTTCCTAGCAACGGTGTGAGATGGTGTAGCATAACTTCCAAGTCCTGGCCATGCTCCCTCCTGTCTACTGGAAAAATTAGCTCTGTCCTGGCCACAACCAGGCCACAACCAGGCCAGCTTGGCACTGCCAAGCTAGTAAGTGTCCATGGAATTCTGAAATGGTTGGTATTGGCATTCTGTCATCAGCTACCATGGTACTCTGTGGGAGCTGTGGTTCACTTGCTGAATATCTTCAGTTTCTTTCCATGGAGAGGAGTCTCTTGCCATGCAACAATTTCCAGGATGCAGGACATGCTGTTTACCATCAAGCCACCAGAGTGCATTGTAGCTGGGGAAGTCTGGCAAGGGAATTTGGCCTGCTATAGAGAGATGTGAGATCGCAACTCATAGAATCATTTAAATTGGAAAAGACCTTTATGATCAGCAAGTCCAATCCTAAAGACATTTAGTCTATAATCTCCAAATGATATCCAGAAACTCAAGAGATTTTGGCCCAACATCAAAGCAACCTGAAGAAAAACCCCTAGATTCTTCTAGATTAAATTTCTTCTGAATTCTTTTTCTCTCCAGACTGAAGTTCAGTTCTTTTGACCTTTCCCTTCTGCTAAGTATTTCATTATTTCTGCTCTCTGTCTCTATTTTGGAGTAAAACAAATGTCAAACTTATTACCAGGACATAATGCCATTTTTTGACTGAAACTAATGAATGTCCAATGACATTTATTGTGGAATCAATAGTGTATATGAAACATTGAACGGATGTAACCATTAGGTCACAAACTTTTTCCTGTAAAATACATAATCTAGAGAAAATTTACCAATATTCATCCAAATACAGTGTAAATCTAGATTGATTTAATTTAAAATAATAATGTTGCTGTAGATCACAAATGATCTTCCATTCTTACCTAGCCATTTTGGTGCACATATTCTATAGTGTAAGAGAAGTTCACAAACTCTTTTTGTCTCTTGCTTAACAGTACTGAGAACCATTATAACCTCTGTCTTATAAACAGGGAATGTAGATACTGGTGTCTAATGAGACTTCCAAGATCACCTAGAAAGTCTGAAACACAATATCCAGATCTCAGTATAATGTTCTAGTTCAGCACAATGATTCCTGGTTTGTCGTATTGCTCAAGATGAAGAGGAGAAAAAAAATGGATGGAGAGTTTGGAAGACTCAACAAGCTTTTGACTAGCACATTCTGTGATTTTGATTTCCCACATTCTGTGGAGTTCAGTTGGAGGTTAAGACCATTTTGCCATTCTGGCCTTTATTCATACAGTAGTCTCCATATATGAGACTGGTTCCTTACATTTTTCCATTGGATCCAACAGGGATATTCCCAGACCTTATCCATGTGTTTCATCGTCCTCCATGAAAGTCATTCATCATTCAGCTTTTATTATTAGAATCTCTTTCAATAGAAGAAGGAAATATGGCAAAAAGACAGACTTGTTTCCTGACCATCATGAGAAAATGCAGTGAAACTTTTAACTTAGCCCTGAACAGCTGCCAGTTCCAAGGACAGGAGGTGCATCATCTGAATTTAGATTTCTGTTCTCCCCACAAGCAATATGAAGCTCTGTAAGTACTGCAATACAGATTAACCCTGATGAAACTGAAGACAGTTATTCAAATTTTCAAAATAAATCAATCATTAAACCTAAGTTTTTCACTGATTACAGTGTGCTAGTGTGCTGTTTTGACATTGGCTAATGTTTAGGAAGAAGGAAGAAAACCATTCACAGAAATTATTTTCCTGGAGGGGCTCCTGGGAGCTTCCTCTGTGCCTAGAAAAGGACAATAGCTGTCTGGTTCTGAGAGCTGACAGCTTTTTAAACCGTTGAGAAGCTGGATCTGCCTCCATGAATACCACATTTTAGAACCTGGGAAGTTCCAAAAGTCCCTTTTGGCTTCTGGCCTCAGAAGGTATCGGGAGCTCTGTGGGGCTTCCAGCCCTGCTCTGCCCTGGCCTGCATGGCCTGGCCAGGCAGGGCCAGGCTGAGCTGGGCCCCAGTAGCTCCCGGGTGGGGATGGGAGGCCAGGGGAGCCCTGGCCAGAGTTGGGCCAGGTCACAGCTGCTGAGACCTCGGGAACACCAGGCCCTGCCCCTGCCCCTCCAGCCCACACCGAGCCGGGATCCCCCCGGGCTCTGGGCTGGGACAGGCCCCTCCCTCCACAGACCCCCTCAGCAGCGTCCAGGCAGAGAGAGGAGCCCAGAGCGGCCTGAAATCCATCACCGTGACTGCTTCAGCCACTGCCCACCAACACCTGCCAGCCTGGGTGAAATGTTAACTCTTCCAGTGCACAGATGAGACCTGCAGAGCACGATTCTTCCCTTGGGTGAGAGAAAAGCACAGAATGACAACATGTACAAAGACAACATGAAAACACCAGGGTCAATAAGAAGGAGTTCAAGTTCCAGATGGAAGGAGAATGAGATGACCTAGTATTGAGGCTGAAAGTTCTTTTGGTAATGCCATGGAGATGGACTGTAATAAATTAGAGTATTTCCTTTGATTCATGAGAGAATGCAAGAGTATGGGGGAATGGATTGTTCAAACTATAGACCTGAGCAGAGGCAGCCATAATTAAGCAAAGCAGATGTTGGAGAAGCAGTGATGCCAAGAGAAGTTTGAGCAGAGAGAGAGACAGGGATGAGAGTGAAGAAGACCCTGTGCCTCAGGGAGAGAAGAAGAAGACCTGTGTTCCTGGAGATGAAGATGATGGCAGAAATAAATGAAGAAAGCCTTTCCTTTTGAACAGCTCATCCTTATAAAATGACACCCCATAAGTTGACGTGGCCCATTCATTCAGCAACAAGGAGGCTGTGAAGATGGGAGGAATTTCACAACAGCAGAAATTTTCTAAACTGGGCAGCTGCTGTTTGTGAAAATGCAAAGCCATGAGAAGACTCTGTTCTTGTGGAGATTTCTCCATGGTGTGGCAAGAGAAAACTCTTAAAGAGTTAAAGAGAAAACTCTTAAACCCTGTAAGAAGTGAGGAAAGACAGTTATAGAAATGATAACTGATTTGAAATCTCAGGGGTTTTTTCTACATTGTCCTTTGGGAAAGGAGAGAAGGTGGGCCGGGGGAGGGAAAGTATCCTGGAAGTTTAATTGTGATATTTTTCTATTCTTTTAGTTTTGTTAATAAAGATTTCTTTATAGTCTTTAAGTTTTGAGCCTGTTTTGCCCTCCTTCTAAACCATATCTCACAGCAAGAAATGAGTATGTGCACTGGTGAGTTTAACCAGCTCTAAACCCATCACATTATTTGGTGTGTTGGCTGGGAAATTCAAACTGGCAAATCTAAACCACCACAGCTAGGAAGACATCCTCCAAAGTTTGAGAGCCTAATCTCAAACACACCAAAACCAAAGAGGATCAAATTGTTTTTCATTCAAGACTGTAGCATTAAACATAAGACTTCAATAAATAAGCATAAAAGTGTATTTAAATAAATTACAGTTACAAGTTAAATTACTCCTTGCTTGCCTATGTATTGTTTCATTTAAACTGCTAAGAATAAATTGAATTACTGGAACAGATGGAACAAATCTGTTTATTTGCAGGTGATTACACGCTATTTTGACTTGCTATCTCTGTTGCTACAAAGTCTAATTAGTACTGGTGTATGGTAGCACAGAGAAAATTTCCTACCTTTTTACAGCACCAAAGACTTACTAGAGAAGTAAAAGATACTGCAAGGTCTCCAAGACTCTACATAAATAAAGACAAGTCTGCAAATCAGTGAAATATGAGTATAAATCCAGAGAAGTATTGATAAGCACCAAGGAAAAAAAATATGTCTGAAGAGTAGGAGGATTGAAGATGAGCTAAAAATACTGAAAGATTATGTGTGTGACCCATCTTTATGCGTCCATACACATACTTTGAAGGATATAAATGTGCAATAGCATCTTAAAATATAGATAGAGAATGGGAGGGAAGAGTAAAATGTGTTTGTCTATATTTGAAATAGAACTAGATCATAGATTGTATTTTCAATTTAAGAACGAGTCATTCTTTCCTTGTTTATTACAGTCATCAAGTAACCATATATAACTACATATAGACAAAGCGAGGGTTGTATGGGGGCAGCAATTATTAATGGACATTACTGAATGATAAATAAAGAGCTAGCTCAGAACTGGTATTCATTGCACACAGATGTCTGGACCATGGGCAGATGTCTTAAATCGTCTACACAAAGCGCTTTTGTGCTATCACAGTTATCTAAATTGCTTTGCATTTGGTTCCAGGCATTTTCACACACTGCTCTCTACCATGCATAAATTTCTGTTTTCAAATCCCATCTAAGCTTCAAGGGCCAAATTACTTCTTGGTGTAACTCTTTGGCTTAATTTGCCTCCATTTTATTGATGCAGACAAATGTTGAGACAGGTGTTCTCAGTTACAGGAGATCTTGTACATAACACCTTTTGTTATGGTGCTGGTTCTGGGGAGGTGTCTGGGGGTGACTTTACAATGTTTGTGTCCCCCAGTCATCTGTTCTGTTTATGCTGGATATTGAGCTCTGCACCTATAGCTTGGTTCCAAGAACAAAGTGGGGAAAGAAGCAGCCACAGTTTGTGTTCAGAAACTGCACTTGCTCCCCTGCATGCTTCTCCAGATTGCACTGTCTGCAGCATGGACAGACAGCAGGAGAGAGCTCTCCTTTGCTGTTAGTTAGTTTTTCAGCTAGGTGGGGCAGGGAAGTCCCCCAAATGGTGGTTTATCTTTTTCTTGGATCTGTCCAAACCTGCTCTGGACTGAAAACCCAGAAAAAACACCAGGAGCTCACACCTATGGCCCACCAGGTCCTGGGCCTCGGCACTTTCCAGTGCCGGAGGGACCGAAGAGACTGAGTGAGCCCAGCTACACCCCATGGCAAGGACTTTTCTGGATTTGCCTTCTCTTTGAACAGCAAGAGGTTCTATTGTTTAATATTAGTCATTTTTTATGCTTGTGAATACTTTGTTAAATAGTTTTTTCCACTTTCCTCTGAGAAAATTTTTTTCCCTAACCAGCTGAGGGAGAGCTGCTTGAACCTGCTTTCTAGAGGGACCCATTTTGGAGGTTTCCTCCCCAAATTTGCCCTAAACCAGGACAGGAGGGCATCCATTGCTCCATGTTGAAGGAGATGAAAGCATGAGCAGAAAGGAGAAGTGATGCCATGGCTTCATGCATGCTTTATGTGAACTATAAGGTCATGACCAACACTCTTGAGGGGAAGCTTGCTTCAAAGGACCTGCTGTTCCCTGTTCAGAGAAGAAAGGACTGCCATAGCCTACCTTCTAAAGCTTTAAGTCAGGACCTCTGTCCTTTTAAATGCTGTCAATCATCATAGCTACTGCCCTGGACTACTGGGGAGCTCTAAGAAAACCACTCATAATTCAGAGACAGGCACTTTCCTGACTCTCTGAGGTCTTAGAGCTACTGCACTCCCACAGCAGGACTGTGCTTCACTGCAAATCAAGTCAGTGGTGATTTAGGAAATAATTTGCATCCCCAGAGGAGGCATATCTTGCGGCAGAGACAGCCCAGTATAAATTGCTGAGTTTTAGTTAATGGCCTCATTCTATCTAATGTGTCTGCTCTTGCAGATATCACTTACTGATAGACTGCATGTTTTCTGTCTCCCCATTATTTTTTTTTACATGGAAAATATTTGAATTAGGCTAGCACATAAACACACTGGCTAGGAACAAATTCATGGGAGGAGGAGTTAACAGAGAGAGACAGATGGAGTATTAGTTTGAATATATTATTTTGCATTGTAACCCTATGAAGAAAATTATTGATGCCTTTCCTGGTGGACATTTTACAAGGGTCACTTTATAAGGGTGGGATTGCAAAATCTCTCACTTTTACTATTCCTATTAGCACAGAATTATTGTTGATGTTGATTTAGTATGCATTTTTGCATGCAGTTGGAATAGCTTTCAAGATATATTTCACAGACATACTAGATTGAATGGACTGCCATTTTTCCTTCTCGCTCACCTGCTTGCTGGGGGAGAGCTGTCAGTTATCAGCTGAAAGCTTGGTAGTATTAAGATACCCTGTACATAGTTAACACTGAGAATGTGCACAACACCACGTCCTTTCTTCCTCTTGTCCTGATACAGATTGAAAGGCCAAAAAGAATTCCTTTTACGTTATGCTGGACATTTTGACCATACAGTCTGAGTAAAGTCGTTTAGATTTCACTTAATCTTTAGCAATTAAAACTGTGACAGACTTCTTGCTTTCTTCCACAACTCAGAAACATAAAAGTGTACTGAAATTAATCTACAATTGATGGGTAAAAAAAAGGAAAATAAGGAAACAAAGAGTGACTGAGAGTGACTGTGTGGGTAGACTAGCTGGGTGATGTTTTCAATAACACTGTGATAAGGCTGTGCTGTAGCAGACCAACTGCAATTCTTCCATTCTGGCAAATGGTTGTCAATTATTGTGATACTGTTTAAACTGCATGGAGTGAATAAGACACCTCTAGAATGCTATTTTGCCCTATAAGCTGAGCCTACATGTGAGTATTGGCATATTGGAGAACTAAGAGAAACATGGCTGGAATCTGTTTGGGATGGAAAAGCATAAGCAACCTTGACACTGCCCTGAGCCAATTACTTGTTGTGTGCTTGTCAATAGTGCAGAACTTCAAATAGACAGTGGAGTTCATGCAAACTAGATGAAATCTCAGGCAGTTCCTTGGTGGTGCTTAAAACTAAGTTTGGGAAAAAGAGAATAACCCATTTGTAATATTGAAAAACCACACTGCACAGTGAAATAAATCCATAACACAAATGGTCTCAGCTCTGACCATAATAAACAGGGTCATACTATCTAATATTTAACCCCTCTCTGCCTGATTAGGGGCTTATTTATTAGAACCCATTATTCATATGGTATCCTTGGTGGATAGTGCTTCTCAGGAAAACTCCTGCTAAAGTTAAAAATCTGTCACATAGGGAACTTCAGAAGGAAAAAACTGCTACACAAAACAGAAGGAAACAACTGTACAAACCAGTTGGGATTAACACTTGTTTCTGGAATAAAATCTAACATTTTGGAGCATGGCAAACTTTGTGTTTCACATTCAATTAATTATTTTATATTCTTGAAGATGTGAGAGGGGTTCATCGAGCTTACCCGTGATAGCAGCACAAATACACGCCAATTTAAAACGATCCTGAGCAATCTTTGTTGGGTTCAAGAGCGAACCCTGAGCAGCGCCTGCCGCCCAGGCTGCGCTCCCGGGAAGGTGCCGGGAGCGCCGGGAGGAGCTGGGCGATCCTGCGGCTCCCTCTCCAGGATATCGCGCTTAATTACAAATAAATCCTCCAGCTCTGCGGCTCCTGCAGCCTTCTCATGGGCAAAAAAATGAGCGAACCCCGAATGTCACAGGCATAAGCCTAGGACAGGAGTATCCCCAGCATAAGATTCGTGTCGATATGAAGCGCAGTGAGAGAGGGATGCAGGCAATTCTGCGCACTCTTTGAGAAACGCTGGCAAACACACTGTGTGACCTGGCCACACTGAGCATCTGAGCAGTTCAGCTCTCAGCAGCCCCAGGAGCATCCTGCTCCCACACATCACTCACCTGGTCACATCAGGTCACCAGAGTGCACTCCTGCTCACATGGTGGGAAACTGTCACTGACCCAGACTCAGGGCCCAAGGTGTAACTTCTCTGCCTTCAGCATGCAGCAAAGGCAGAGTCCTTTTCTCGGATCTGTTTGTGGTCAGATTCTCTTCTCCACTGGCTTAATTTTCTCCAAATTTGAGGATAATTTCTGCTCTAGGTGTTCTACACATCCCTCAGAAGATAGTTCTTAGTTTGTGACACCCATCAGTTTCTAGCTATGCTCCCTTTTACTGTTGGTTTTGACCTCTTATTTTAAAGGTCAACAGTTCCTTTGTATTTTGCTAACCTAATTGCCTTAAAACTGCATTTTATACATTTGCTTCTGTTAGATTTCAGCTGTCCAGAGAAGGCTATGCAAAATCCTCCAAAGAGGAGGCAGGGTAAATTGGCTTTGAGTAGCTAGATTTTCACAGCAGGGGGACTGCAGGGGTGGCTTCTGTGAGAAGTTGCCAGAAGCTTGTCCAACATCCAATACTAACCAGCTCCAGGACAGATGCGCTGCTGGCCAAGGCAGAGCCCATTGGGGATGATGACAGCATCTCTAGGACAACAGAGTTAAGAAGGGGGGGGAAAAAGTTCTATGCTACTGCAGCCAAGAGAGAGGAGTAAGAATATGTCAGAGCAACAACCCTGCAGACCCCTAGGTCAGTGCAGGTGCTGCAGGTGCCGGAGCAGAGATTCCCCTGCAGCCCCTGGTGCAGCTCATGGTGAGGCAGCTGTGTCCGTGGGGGTCCTTGAGATCACAGAGATCCACTTGCAGGAGGATCCCACACCAGAGCTGGTGGGTGCCTGAGGAGGCTGTGACCCTGTGGGAAGCCCCTGCTGGAGCAGGCTCCTGGCAGGATCTGTGGCCTATGGAGAGAGGAGCCCACACTGGAACAGGTTTGCTGGAAGGACTTGTGTCACTGTGAGGGCCAGTCTCTTCCTGCAGGACTGTGTCCCATGGGAGGGATCACAGTGGAGCTGTGTGTGAGCTACAGCCTATGGGAAGGACTCACACTGGAAAAGTTCATGTAGGACAGTTTTCTATGGGATGGACACTGGAGCAGGGGAAGATTGTGAGGAGTCCTCCCCTGAAGAGGAAGCAGTGGCCACAGCCAACATTCTCTGTTGTCTTGTGCTGCTGGTGGGGACAAGGGAAAAAAACTGGAAATGGAGCTAGGAAAAAGGAATGGGTAGGGGGAAAGTACTTTTAAGATCTAGTTTTTATTTTTCATTATCCTACATTGCTTTGATTTGTAGTAAATTAAACTAATTTCCCCCAGTTGAGTTTTTTTCCCATGACAGTCACTTGTGACTGACTGATCTTTCCCTGTCCTTATCTCAGCCCATGAGCCTTTCCTTTTATTTCCTCTCCCCTGTCTAGGTGAGGAGGACACTTGGCATCCAGCCAGGGTCAACCCACCACACAAGAACACAGTAGGTGCAAAGCAATGGATTTTCTCATGCTTTGTCAGAACAGCACTAATTTCACAGAATCACAGAATACTCTGAGTTGGAAGGGACCCACAGGGATCATGAAGTCCAACTGTGACTGAATGGCCCATAGAGGGATCAAACCCACAACTTTGGCATTATTAGCAACATACTTTAGCCAAATGAGTCTTGAGAACCTGACAGTCAGGAGATAACAGACATAAAAATAGAGAGAGCTAGGAACCAAGTAGGAGTAGATTTAATTAGTAAAGCAAATAATCAGGTGATGTGAATTACTGGTTCATAATTAGGAGGATAAACAGCTGAAAAAGGGTTTCATCAATATAAATATGGCAGCCTTTCTATTTAACCTAAGACTAAAAGCTAGAGAGACTTGGATTCCTATGCAAAACTGCTAAAGGAGGTTTTTGGGGTTTTTTTGTTTAATTATTTTTTTTTTTGTGTGTGTGTGGTGCTATAAAGGAAAAAGCACCATACATAGAGGCTGAACAAATGAACAATGAAGCTGAGCCTGGTGCAGAGGTGAGATCTCTATGGTCACTAAACATGAATGACCTTACTTAAAGCACTTAATGTATTAACTTTTCTGGTTTACCTTCCCTAATTTTATAGTGAGACTAAAGAAAATCCCTTTTCCCAATTTCCTGGTCTAGAACTGTTGCTCTAAACTTAAGCCTAGTTTAATATTCTGAGGAGAACTTTCTGAGTAACTTGTTACAGCTGAAACTGCTGCTAATCTTTGTCTTCTCTTACAGGTTGTTGTTAATGGGGATATTTTTCTCTGTGGTAATGACTCAAGAGACACCAGGTAATGCTGCTGATTTCACATCAGTTTCCAGGCTTTTCCATAGGTGATATCTAGGCTTATGTATGTTTTAGAAGAGTCTGAAGCTCTTGTGGCAGCCCTGCTTGCATGTTTTTCTGAGAAACTTTAAACATACAGATATTTGCTGGAAACTACACTCTTTATCTTGTGTAACTATATTAAGCAAATGTTTCCACCTTTTCTCACTCTGGTAATATGTACTGATGAATTAATAAGGACTTTATTTTTATTTTCTTGAGTGGAGTTGTTGTTAGTCACCATATAATATGTATGGTCTTTTCTCATAGTTTAACCCAACTAGTTGTTTGCTATTCTTCATCTCCTCTCACCCCAGCAGAATGAGGAGGAGACTCAGGAAAAGCTTCATGGATTGAGAGCAATATGGCAATACTAATTATAATAATAATTTTAATTTTTAAAGCTATAAAACCTAAGAAAAATTTGTGATGTATGATACACTAGGCTCCTTACAACTGATGCCTAGTCTGTCCCCAAGCAGTGATTGGTGCCTCTAGTCAATTCTTCCCTGTTTATATATAGGATATACATTTGGCCAGTTCAGGTCAGTTGTCCTGACAGTGCTATCTCCTAGCTTCTTGTGCACCTCCTCCCTGACACAACATAAGTCACTTAAAAATCTTTGGCTTGGTGCAACGCACTGCTCAGCAACAACCAAAACTTCAGTGTGTGATCAGTATAATTCTTGCACTGAATCCAAAATACAGCTCTGTACCAGCTACTAGGAAGAAAATGAACTCTAACCTAGCCAGAACCAGGACAAAATATTATAAAGATAGCTGTGATTTGTCTCAGAGGAAACAGTTTTCTTAGCCAAAAGCCCTTCCTTACAAAACAGAGCTGGTCCTGAAGCAGCAGATGCAGAGAGCTGTTTCTAGGACTCTGCCCTAGTCACTGTGGGTCCCGTATAAAATGTATTGGCAATCCCCAGAGATCAAACTAAATAGATACTGGAGAAGTTTTTATCTAGCTTGGAGCAATTATCTAGCTTCTGCACTGAATCCAGTTGGTAGCTTGGAGTATGGAATAGGATCATGTTCCCCAGCATCTGTCTGCTGCTCTTTAGTGTGACCATCACTGACATGGGACTAGCATCACTAGAAAACTTCAGCCTGTGTTGGTTAACCCTCTAGGAAAAAGAATCCTCTCAGCTCTTAAAATGTACCATTATTGTAAAAGGTCTAGTTGGTGTTAGCTCATGGTGCCAGAGAAACTTCTGTTTGAAGCAACAAATCCCCAAATTCCTGCCTGTAAGAGGTTTGAGAGCCATGGCCTGATTTATGCTGTGGTGATAGCTTTGGACTGGAGCTTCTCAAGCCGTTGCTTTTGCTCCTGTGGGGTCCTTTCCCAGTATGAGCCAGCTGGCTTCTGGTACTGGTACTTGGGCAAGTGACCAGAGTAGGCTGATGGACAGCTTATGTGGCTGCTCTCCACCCAAACTGGCTTTTGGCTTTTCTTGTGAACAGAGGGGTGAAGGTGGAGTTTCTGGTTATTTTGTGATTTGTTTGTAAGGTTTTGTTGGTTGGGATTTTTTGGTTTAGAAGCTGGGTTTTTTCTTTTTTCAGGAGTGTGTGGCACTTTCACATTCTGTTTTATTTCATCTAAGGTGTTCACTTTGGGGCAGCCAATGTAGTACCTTTTTGACCTTGTTCCAAAATCCTATTTCCATGACCCACTGTTGCCTCTAGCATTGCTAAATCACCAAACACCATTACTAATAGCATACTAATGTTGGAGCTAACACTTCTCCTGGAATTACTGCCAGTATAAACACAACCTCTCACCATTCTTGACCAGAGATGTATGACTGTCACAACACTGACTGTAAAAAGCAATCTGGGAAGTAGTAGATTTCCTTGTATCTTATTTTTGAATCCCCATCTTACCAGCTTTTTTCAATACATTTGACACAGGACCCATGAGTTTAGCCTGCTTGGGGAACCTTCTGAGGATAACACTGAGTGCAGAATACTTTGAAGACAAATACTTATCTCTCTTTGTTGTTGGTAAGTTGATATAGAAGAACTTGGTAAGATAATTACACCTGGTGAATTTGCTTAAAATTCTCTGAGGTGCTTCTATACTAGAATTTCCTGGATTATTCTACTATTATAGAGCTTAGTAGGTTGGATCTCCTTATAATTTAACCCAACTGCTACCTTGATTTTTGTGTTACCTATACTGTTGACTTGTTTCTTGATAACTTAGCCATGATTTGACTTGATTTTGCTATCTTTGGGCTCAAATTGAAATGCACGTTGTAGTTTTTAGGTGTGTTAAAGCTGGTGGATTTTCTTTGCAATGAGAATTTTTTCTAGTAACAGCACATACTGTTCAGAAAATTCACTAGCTGAAGCTGGCACAACATTATTTATCTTTGCACTAGTGGCTTTTCACCTTCTTGGCTTCAGCCTAGTGAAGGCCTATACTTAATGAAGTTTAAGAAAAATTATCTGGGCCCTCTAGCTCTGGACTTAGTCAGCAAGGGTTACATTTCTGTGAAAATCATCACAGAATGCCCTGGAAGGGCACAGTGATAATACTTTTTTGCTATAAACACCTGCTGTAAGATTATATGTATGAAATGTAAATTTGGCCTTGCAAAACCTCTCCATGCCATCCATTTTTCTAGAAGGTTAGTTAACTTGTATCAAAACCCACTTAAAATGTGTTCTTTGTTCAGACATCTTCACTTATACACAAAAACACTCTGCAGCTGGGATACATATATCTTAAACCATAAAGCAATTATTTTTGGAAGGAAAAAATCCAAAACAACTAAAACAAAAAACACTAAAAATCTCAAAACCATAGAAATTGTTTGTATACAAAAAGCACCCAAGCTAATCTTTAGTATGTTCATTATCCTGGTGGATTGTCTCCTGAAGAGACTCCTCTGGGCAAGCATCAGAGAAACATGAGCCTGTGCCAGCCACAGGTCAGTGTCCTGATGTTGCTGTTGTCATCTGTCACCTTGTTGGTGGTTTGGGGATTTTTTTCCATCTTCAGTCCTTCAGCTGCAAGGCTTTCCTGTCACGATGCACCTATAATTTTACCTTTCTTTCTTTCCACTTTGTCACAGCTCTTTCCCCACTTTGCAGTTCTCTGAGCCCAGGGGATGCAGCTGGGCTGTATCAGAGCAGGTTCAGCTGAATCCTTATGGCCCAACTGGTTTCTCAAGGAGTTGGCAGAGCAGGAGTTATGCTTGTTAATACAGCTCTTTGCTATTTATTTGCCTGTAGATTGGTCTGGCACAGCCTGGGAGCTTGATGAGGCCATGGCAGCACAGTGTGGCTATACAGTAACTTACACCATCTCTGGGAGCATTGAGTTCCATGCTGCTGCCCTGAGCTGCCATTCTCACTTGGAGGTAAGTCTGCTACAGACACGTAGACTACAGTGCTCTTGTACACTAACTTTGTGAGAAATTACTGAGTTATTAATGGACATGAACTGAGGCGTCATAATGTCTTGGTTACTAGAGAATAATTTAACTCTCTTCAAATGTATCCAGTGGTCTGAGAATATTCCATGATACGGCCATTTGGAGGGGCTGCAGATGACATAGATCACATGTGCCTTTAAAGGGCAACTATTTTGTCAGGGATTGCAATAGGGAATTGCATCTGGCAGCCATGTTGCACTCTGCCCTAACAATATTTAGTGTCTTGAGGAATATCACAGTAAAAACTCAGACTTTGGTTGCTGGCTCACTGCTACTATGTCATAAAACACAAAATCAGATATCTCTTAGGTTTGTTTGTTTTCTTATTGTCCAGTTCTAGGGCTAAGCAAAAGGAACAAACCTGCTGCCTAAAGTATTTATGTTGCTGTGTAGCTAAACACTTATGTGCATATATCTTGTGTAGTTTATGAAGTTGAAAGTGATAATGCTTCTGCATGGAGTTGCTCTTCTGTGCAGAGGCTGGTGGGTGTGTTTTGTAATTTACTTTAGGGTCATAAGGATAGGTGGTACCCAGCTAGAGAAAATCAGTCTAACGAGCAAAGGTTCCCTTTGCCCATGCAGAAAGGTGTGTTCACAGTAACTCTACAAATCAAAGCATCTCATGCTCCTGATCTGAGCAATGCTACAACTCATCTGAAAAGTGCAAGTTGCCATTATGGTCAGTGGAGTCCCAGAGAGTTAATATGTGAAAGAAACTACATGGAGGTAAGGACATATAGAAGATGCTAAAAGTAAAGAGGTAAATGCTGCAATATACTCTTAGATTGCATTTCGAATGCATATTCCTAGAATTTAATCAGCTTCAGACTGCCCCACCATGAGAAGCTTGTTAATGAGTATACAGTATGAATCTTAAGTGATAGTTATATTATGTTGTAACCTATATTAGCACTAATAGGTAATAAAGCTGTGAAATAGTATTCAAAGAGTTCAGCTCATAGATTGAACTCACTGAATGTTGCCCCACCAGTTGTATTTGAGACAACAGAAATGTCTACCTGCTGAAGGAAGTTTCCCTGTTGAATTTGCTGGGTAGGAGTACAGAAGGGGAAATTTACTCCTCTTGGAAGAGGATGTGGGTGTCAAGAACAAATTCTAGCCTTAAGTGGAAAGAGAGCGTAGAAGATAAGTGGAGAATAACAAGAAACTAAAAGCAAGTAGTCTATAGGTAAATCACCTGGCATGGTGGCATCTCCTTCTGGGAAATGCTGGTTTCCCTTGAAAAAGGCTTGTAGGGTGTTGAAGACAAGGAAATAAATAAGTACTATCAGCAAACCCCTTACAGATGTTTTTTCCCCTCAGGTTTCTGTCAGGAGGGAAGTTCCACAGATTATAAAAGACTTTGTTCAAGATGAACTTGAGGACTGGACTCTTTTATTTCCAGAAGTAAAACTACAGGTTTCCTTTCTAGTAAAAGCTAGTACTACCTCTGGCACAACCATCTTTCTTTTCTTTAACCACACAGAACTTTCAAAAAGTACTTAAGTAGCAATAACAGAACTTCTGTATCAAGTGATTTTAGTATATTTTTATGGATTAGAAGTACAGACAGCTCTAGGCTGTCTCTAAGGAAGAAATCATGTCTTCCCCAGCAAGAGATTGTGCAAAAAAACCAAACAAAACAACATAAACTCTTTAAGACCCCATGGCCCAAAAAAAAAAAAAAACTGAAGAGGCTTTTTTCTTCTTGGACTGTGTATGTGCAGAGTCTGCAGCAGTGCAGTTAGTACCATTTGTTATTCTCTGATGTCCTTAACATGGAAAGTTTTCTGTGTGCATGAAGTGGGGAAAGGTGGAGGGATATCCCACTAGTAAAATTCAAAGTAAGGCAACAAAACTGCTGGGCAATTCAACACAGTAAATCATTTAATGCAGTAAACCTGTTACTTTGAACTTTATGTTTAAACTGTTGAATTTCTCTGGGTAGGCAAAGGCAGAAGAAGCCTCAATATGGCAAATAGTATTTCATGAGCCAGAAGAAAAAAGGGCTCTGCTTGTGAGCAATGCTTGGAGTGCAGGCTATGGACTCAACACCACAGACTCCAGGGTTCTGCTGCGAGTGCCATATACTGCTGCCCAAGTTCAGCTGGTCAAGGTCGGTGCACTCCTTCTGGTGCAAGCTTCCAGTCTGTGCAGGTCTAACCAGATTCTGTCCTTACAGGATCAGGGAATTACCTTTTCTTTGCTGAGATCAAGTACATTTTACAAATACCAGTGGGTGATCCTGATGGTGGATACTGCTGTGGCATGTCCTGTAGGTAAGGAGTGTGGTACCATGCTCCAATGCCAAAATATACAGGACAGACTCGTATCTAGTGAGCTGACAGCTTTTATGTCTTGTCCCTAAGATGGTGTGGACTACACAAACAAAACAATCACCTGGACTGTTCCAAAGTATATTCCACCACTCTCTGCTGGCTTGGCTACCTTTAAGGATGTGCTTGTGGAAGCTGGTGTGGATCTACTCAAACTTTCTGCCAAGGAAATGGCTTCCAGGAAATATGTGTTATTGAATGAGTTAAATGTGATTACAATGAAGATTCCAATAGGTGCAGAAGGTGGTTATTACAAGGTCAGTGACTTATATTAGGTGCCAGGCAGGCAACATTCTGGGATATTTGTTTTCTAATGAGGAATAATTCTTCATATTGTGCCTTTCAAATGAAAGGTGGGAGTGAGGGAGAACAAAGTGTTTTTTTAAAACTCCAGAAGCTCTGACCAAAGAGCTTTGGTTACAAATGATTACAAATAGCATTTGTAATCACAACTTTATGAAGATTTTTTCATGCAAGTACAGGTAGACAGAATCCTCCACAGAACTATTGATTCTTGATTTCCTCAGGTTAACATAGAGCTTTCACCTATTAGTCCTGATGTCATACTCCTCAGAGATGGTCCTAATTGGATTGTAAAGCATGCATGGGTTCTGTTTTATTTTACACAGAGCACTTGAGAGAATGGGAATAACCCATTAGTCCAGCACCCCATGTGCTCTTGGGATGGGACTACACATCTAAATCTAGCTGCTTGGGGTGAACTGTGTCCTGGGCAAATGTAGCAACAGAACTTCTGGTGAAGTTGCAGAAGCAGCCCTTTTCACTCTGAAATAGTCCCCTGCTGCTTTGAAACTTGGGGAGCGGGAGATCATTTTCCAAAGGAAGTCATCTGAGTATTCTAAGATAATCTAAATGGGGATACAAGAGCTCAGGATTCCTAAGCAAAAAGGGCAATTGGTTGGGGCTGTAGATTTAGCTGACCTTGAGATGCTCAATGCTCCAACATAGCTTTAATGCAAAATCAAGCCATACTAAAGGGTGCTGATTTGAAATTCTAGACTTTTGTGAGCAATGGACAGCTTGGGGTAAAATACACCATCAACCTGTTCTTGGAACACCAGTGGGAAGACAACAAATGGAGACTAACCAAACATACTATCATCAAGGAAATAGAAACACCATTTGAACAAGCAGAAGTTGCTGTAACCAACAGTAAGTAGCTGAATGCTGAATTTACCAAAGGTTTTGGTACTGTTAAGAGCTTAATGCTGTTTGTTCCTTTTCAGATTTAAATCTGAGTGCAAGACTAATGACTGTTGCAGTGGGAACATTTCTCCCAGATGTTGAACTTGTGAACTTAACCATTGAAGGAGTTGCTGTGGCTGTGCCTGAAGCTGTTGAGCATGGCTACTTAATATACAGGACCAGATATGCTAATGGAAGCAAAGCATATGTAATAGAAGTCCCACTTGATGCACCAAGTATTAAAAAAGAGGTGTGTACTAAGATACTGCAGCACCCCATGGCGAAGAAATTATGATATCCCTTGGTGGTTTTTCATGTCTAAATATGTTTTTCCTAGTACATGAGAGAGGAAATGAGAGCATACACCCTGAATGCCACACTCACATTCATGATCTATCCATCAAGAGAGACCTTTGTTATCCCAGTAATTGTGGTGTCAGCTGTGAAAGATTCAGGTAAACTTTGCAGAGCTTGGGAGAAACTGCACCAACTTGGCTGCAAACTCTGGCTGTGAACTGGGCTGATTTCAGCCAGGGATACTGCCAGTCCCAGGGAGCTGCATTAAACTGGTAGCATGTGGCTGACTCTTGGCTGTTTTGCAGTACTGCCCAGTGTGAGAGGGTTTTGTGATGGGAAGAACCTTCATCTCATTATCACTCATGGGAATGTGGACCAAAAGTGGCTACCTTTCATCTCAGACTGGCACCTGACCCAAGAGGCTGCACAGAAGTACAACTACATTCTGAGGGACAATGGCACTCACCTGGCAATCTCTGTCCCTTTCCTTTCTCCCCATGTGCGCTATGAGGTAAGACTGCCAACATGTGGCAAGGCATATTGAAAGGCATATTCTGGCTGTGAGGTGTCAACAAGACATAGTATATTCTTGACAGCAAAATAAAACTTCTCTTTGAGACAGTCTTCAAAGGTATAATGGAGGATTATTTTTTGCCCTTATAAGAAAACTTTAATTTCCCTTTGTCAATGTTGGCAGAAATAGGCAAGGAAAAAGAAAAGAAATGTATTCTGCATTTACTTTATGGCTGGGCATCTTTAGGGACAACTATACATGCAATCGAGTTTGTATTGCATTCTTTTGCAAAACAACTGAAAAAGTTCACTGTGTGAGCTTCTGGATTAAAAACATCCTGTTTAGATACCGCCTGTGGATTTCACTTTGCTCAAGCAGCATTATCTTTGGCTTGTGATAACCTGCCCTCTTAGTTTTTGAACGCTTTAGTTGAACAGTGTGTCTTTATTCTCTTGTTTAACCTGTGATTGCCATCTCTAGGGCTTTCATACCTCTGCAATAAAGGCTTCATTCTACTTAACCTTGAAGGATGGCATCACCTTGGCTCAGAGGAGAGATTTCTCAGTATCCTGCATATTTTCACCTTCAGAGCTAATACGTAATAGCATATTGGGGATTAGCTGTTAATGCTATTTGAGTTGCAAAACTAAGTCATGCAGTCTGAAATGTTTCTAGGTTTTACAGTTGTGTGGTACTGTTTGCTTGTCAGGTTTACTACCAGTTAATATGCCTAAAGGCAAGTCAAATTAATTATTGGGGTGACTATCCTGCCTAGTAGAGAAATGGGGGAAGTGGGAAAGTCAACTTCCCTGCACACTTCCAAAATCAAGAAGCTTTTTTTTAAAGGGTTTTGTAGTTGCTTTGAGAGTTGAATGAGGTGGGGGGTTTTGGTGGAATGTGGGGAGAATCAGCATATAAATTATTCATTCTAAAGCTACTCATCAGTATTAAATGTACTGAATATCTTGGCTAGAAAAATACTTTTGAAGAGAGAGAGTTCCTTGTGAGCTGCCAAAAGAACTTGCCAGTAAATCTATGCAGAACATCTTTGTTAGGCTACAAAAGGAGTCTGAATCCTGATTTGAGTGAAAATGTATATTTCTCTTTCAGAGTGCCTGCCCAATGGCACTGTGATTATTACTGCAATCAAACTGGTAGGTGGTGAAGGCCTGGACACTGCTGTGCTTGCCTTGAGGGACAGACAATGCAAACCCAGTCTAGTGACAGAGAAGACTGTGACCTTCAAGTTCAATGTGAACACTTGTGGAACAAGTAGAAAGGTAAGAACTTAGTCACATGAAGTTTACTCTGCATTGGGGTAGGTTATTGCTAGATCTGGCAGAGGTTCAGAGGTAGGCAGAAGTTGCATGGAAGTCACAGCTGAAACCAGCACAGTAGTATATCTATACTCTTTTTCTGAGCTCTTCAGTTGAGAAGAATTCCTTATTGAGTAAAAATGTTTCTTCAAGGTCAGAGGTGCTTTCTGAAAGTAGCCTTTAGTTTGACACCTCTGAATTGCTTTGTGGTGGGCTTGAATGAGAGTTTATGTTGGTCAGATATACTTGTATGCCTTGTAGAAGCTGTTTGAGTATTGCTAATGACTACATGGCCACCATGTCCCCACCACCAAATACTGCACAGCTAGAAAACAGACAAAATAACAAATAATTAGAACATGTCTAAATTCAGATGATCATAAATGCAGCTAGTTTCTACATTGTTGCATTTCATTCTTCTCACTGATTCAGTAAACAGACACAGCTGTTGTTTTTCTCAGGACCCATGCACTCTCCTTCTAGGGTGTTCTGTCATATTCAGGCTAATAAACTTTCTTCTTGACTATGTCATAGCTGTCAGCTATGGTCAGCTTTAGTTCAGTGGGCATTGGGCTGTTGGCTGGTAATTTCTGGTTATTTCTAAGCATAATCTGCTCAGTGCAATCTGGCAGTCAAGTGGAGGGATGCAGATACTGTGCCAAACACAAATCAGACTTTAATGTGACTGTTGTGTTTGTAATGATGTACATCTTTCAGTTCAACAGCACAACCATGACCTATGAAAATGAGGTACTCTATTTCAGACCTGGCAATGATACACCCTTATACCAGTAAGTGTCATTCCCTAATGAAAGGTTGTGCATGTTATTTTGGCTGTAAAAAAACAATCTAATGCTAAACCTCTTCTCTCAGATTGAAATTTCTCTGCTCATATGCAGTCAAGCAGACTGCTGATGTTCGATATGACTCTCAGAAGAACCCACCACCCAGTATTAAGCCAGGGTTTGGCTGTCTTGCTCTCTCATTGAAGCTTTTCAAAGGTAATATCTGTGATTAGACTCCATAAAATCACTGAATGGCTGAGACTGGAAGGGACCTGCTATTGATCATACTCATCCACTCTGCTCAAGCAGGGCAGTGTATAAAATGTTGCCCAGCACCATTGTTTAGATGACTTTTAAATATATCAGAGGATGAAGTGGAAAATTTTTAAGGCCTTTAACAGGAATTTTCTATTTCAAAATGCAACAAAAACGGTCAGATATCTGTAGTGGAAGAGACTTAGCATCTGTTACATACGCATACATACACATGGATGGCTTTCATGCTTCATCTGGGCATGG
Organism: Anthoscopus minutus; assembly: GCA_013399455.1. Classification (NCBI taxonomy): domain Eukaryota; kingdom Metazoa; phylum Chordata; class Aves; order Passeriformes; family Paridae; genus Anthoscopus; species Anthoscopus minutus. The sequence continues at coordinate 77,020 of VWYI01043701.1, read as the reverse complement.
TGTAAGTTTTGTGTAGTGAATGTGATGCCAATCTTCTCTCTCCTATCAACTCCTGAAGTGTTGTTGTGCAGATTCAGCAACTCACTGTAATAGTTGTAACCTGTGTCAAAGATGCAATACTGCTTTAAAACCAGCAGTAAGGGCTGACTGAAGCCTGGACCAAACATTCACAGTGACTGGAATGTCCATTATGATTTTTTTTTTTTAAATTGATTTTTCCCTTCTCATTAGCTTTGAGACAATTTTGAATAAAAATATTACTCTAATGGTATTTTTTCAGAAGGAGTGTTTCATTTCTGGATCCACAGAGCCAGGGAATATAGTTGAGATTTTTGCTTTCAATGCTGATCTTGATTTCTTGCCATTCTATCACCATTTCTTGATATTTGTACACTGTCCCAGGTTTTAGCATTACTGTTCCAGAGTGAATGGTAGAGGAAAAAAAGTGAGGCAGAAACTTTATGAATACTTACTCCATAAAAAGGAAGCTCCTAATATCAATACTCTCTTGCAGAGAAATCCTATTCAGAGTCCTACCAGGAATCAGAATATCCTGTGGTAAAATACCTGAGGGATGCTCTGTATTTTGAAGTTGAACTGCTCCAGCCTAAAGATGCAAGACTGGACCTAAACCTAGATGACTGTTGGGCTACCAACTCCCAAAGCCAGGACAGCCTTCCCCAATGGCACATCCTTATACATGGGTGAGGATGGCTTCCCTCCTCTCTTTGGTAACTGCTTGGCACCTGTGCCTCAGGGGGAAGGAAAGGAGAAGGGGCAGAGGTTACCCTGGAGGCAATTGCTGCTAATATGTGGGGCACATGTTGGTGTCAGCAGAGTGGCTGTGCCTTCTGGGGGCAGCAGGTCATGTGAGTGGCCAGAGGTGCTTTGAGCTAACAGTTCTGTCTGGAAAAAAAGAGCAAGAAGCAGCCCTGGTTGTGGCCAAAGGCAGAGATCGTGAACTTGGGGAGATGCTATTCATTTCCCTATGGCACAAGGAAAATGGAGAGGGAAGCTTTGCTGCATTTCACCTATTTTGTGTTTGAAGATCTGGTTGAAGGTTTAGATCAAAGACTTTTTCTCTCACTTTCCCAAACAGGTGTGAAAACAACAGAGACTCCTACAGAACTGTCTTCCACGAAGTTAATTACAGCCTCAGAGTAAAATTTCCTCAGCACCTCAAGAGATTTGAAGTGAGGATGTTCACCTTTGTCCAGGGCACATCTCTGTTACAAGAGCTGGTAAGAATGTCCCTTCTGTCATGAGCTTGGCAGTCCCTACAGTTGAGCCCAGGGTGGTGGATGCAGCCAATGCTCTGTAAGGGCTTAGCTGCCTGGGGCTATTGTCACCTCCTTGAAGGCATAACACCTTGGGAGGGGTGACTAAAGACCAGCCACTTGTCCTCAGTTCACAGAACAAAATTATGGACTCATTCATGTTAGGACTTACTCAAGTTGTAACAGACCCCCAGGATTCTCAAGTTGATGACCATCATACCCACTAAATAATATTGTGAAGTGCCACATCTGCTCATTTTTCAAACCCTTACAGGGACAGTGACTCCACCACTTTCCTTGGGAGGCTGTTCCAATGTATTGTCACTTTTTCAGTGCAAAACTTTTACTCAATACCTAACCTAAACTGCTCTTAGTGCAATTTGAGGCAATTTTCCCCTTGTCCTGCCTCTAGTTGCCTGAGAGAAGAGGTCACCCCCCACCTTGACATAACTATCATATCCTTTGGGATCAGTATACACTGGATTCCAAATAATATTTCCCTAAACATAACCTAAGTATTCTTGTCTTGTAGCTGTATTTCCACTGCAGTGTGGTGGTCTGCAACACTAAGCAACAGCCTTTAGACACTTTTTGTCCAAAGAGATGCAATCCTGGGAAACACAGGCTTGGTAAGAAAACAGGCATGTCTCAAGTCTCTCCTGTGTTTTTGCTTAGCAACTGGGCATGTTCAGTCATGGGTCATGTCAGGTCACAGATTTCTAGTCCTAGATTATGCTGTACAGGGAATTAAAATCTGAAATGTCTTACAGCCCACAGTGTACATCCACATGGGCAAGTGTCATCTGGACCAGTGCTTCTTAGGAGGAAATACAATAAGGAGAGGTTGGTATCAATCTTAAATTACACTACTGGAACAGCAAGTGTACTGCTACTATAACATAACAGATTTGTGTGTACCTCTCTTCTCCCTGTAGGTGAATGCACCAACTTCTGACAGACTATACAAGAACTACTTCTTTTTATGAAGTTGCAGTTAGGTGGCCTAAGCAAGCACAGGTTGCTGCCCAGATTCACAACTAAAATTGTTTCTGTGGTATCTACTGGGAAAACAGATTGTCAGTGTCCATGGAGAAAATGATCAGCTAATCAATATTGGGTGTAACTCTAATTATTGTATTGTTCTTCTCTTTTTTCCACGGCAATAAACTCTGTCTTTTGTGTGTTCATCTGACCTGTTCTGCTATTTACATGTCTGAAACGTGTTTGCTTTGCAGTTAGAAGCATCTGTTTTGGAGTAGGGGAGGAAGATGGCAACAGGTGTGAACTTAATTGTAAATCACTTCAAGCTTTTTTTTTAAGCTTCTGTATGAACAAAGGACTGTGGGGAGCTTAATGTCGGTGGAAGAATGTGGATTCTTTTGGAGTAAGATGGGATGAACATCCTTGATCCTGTAGAGGCTGTTGACAGGACGGCTATAAACTGAGATTGTGTAGAAGTGTTCTGGCTCTGCAATGTCAAGTTGCCTTCCCTAGGTGGGTCAAATCACTCACAGGTAACGTCAATGATTCCTTAGCGCTGAGTATCCTGTCAGCCTAAATGGAAACAATTTTTAGTGAAGACTTGTAATAGAGTCCATGTACTGTCTTTATTACTATCTGCAAAGTGTTAAGGATTTTTCCTTGCTAGAGAATAGGATGCTTAGGGGTTCCTGTCAGATTTTCCTGTGTGCATTTTGGTTTGTTTTTTAATGGGTAAAAAATTTCCTGATTTCTTCTTTGCACCTGAACAGTGGTGTGAAATGATTTTTGGATTCAATATTGTATTTTCCTGTTCTAATGAAATCTACTGGTTAGCATGAATCTTGATCCCTTAGGGGTAAATACACAATAATAAGTGTCTGCTTTTTAAATTTAAAAAGAATCATACAGCAGGAAATTTCTGTGAAAGCTAACTTGAGCAAGAATGTATTTTGTGAATCTATTAGCATTTTGTGAGACAGCATGGAGTAGAAAAAATTGTATCTTTGTTGCTACCTATACAGAGTATATCCCTATACCCTATATATACCTATACCCTAAACAGTTTGTGCTGTAATTGCAGCTCATGTAAGTCTTGTTTGTCTTCCAGTTGCCTGCTAAGCATATCTGTAGTCATTTCTGGAAAAATCTGTGTGGTCTTTGTGGTGAGAAACAGATCAAGACTGTTTTCCAGTAGAGAAGGCCATTGTGATGAAGGATTTCTTTTGCTACTTCTGTTGTAGGTGAAGCCATGGAGCTGTGATATTGAGGAACATCAACATGGAAAATGCAGAACACATAAACCTGAAAGCAGATTTGACAAGTCAGTGACTTGGTGCCCACTTTTTTCCCCTCCATTAACCCACTGGTCTGAGGACTGGGTAATGCTCAGTCTGCAGGCAAAACTCCTTAAGAAATCAAAGGAGACACCTCTAATGTGCTGCCAGGGTTTTCCACCTAAGAGAACACAACTATGGGTGCTTTAAGTGGTGTGGTGACTTCCCTGTGTCTTACATCGTGCTGTTTCCCTGAGAAATGAGACTGTTAAGCGGTGTTTTCTCCATCTGAGTGAGTGACATCTTCATATGCCTTCACAGTGCTCTACCAGCACAGCACAGGCTGCCCTGAAGGAGCCTGAGGCACCATTTCTTATATTTGAGTGGGAGGAAAGTGTATAATTTAGAGACTGCTGTGAGAACCAAGCCTGCAGCTGGGCAGCCTATTTCAGTACTGTAAATTCTGTCTTCGTTGTGGCTTCCTGGGTTTTCAGTTTTTTTCTTCAAGACTCAAGGACATCATGAGGCATAGAAATCTGGTATTTACAATCTTGCCTAAGATACCTTCATTTATTTTCATGAGTTTAGTCAACACCTTGAGATGCTTTATCTGTTGGGCTTTTAAGAGTTGTGGAAAAGCAAGGTGATGCCCAGGTGCACTGTGGCTCTATTCTTCAGCTCTTCTAAAAGTTTTGTTTAGTGCCATTTTAAAGAATGAGTTATGCAAAGAATCATCTTTGCTATTAGCCTTTCTGATATGTGGGAAAATTCAAGGATATTTCCCTCCATGGTTGGACAAGGATTTATATAAAGCTTCTTGTCAGATGTTCCAACAGCCTGTGAGATACATAAAACCCATTTGAATATCAGTAAAATCTTTTAAAGACATGACAGTAGTACTTTCTCTACCTCAGAGGTGTCCATTTATAATGAAATTCAGGAACTGCCTTCCTGGTTATATATATATATAAAAAAGGAAAAAAAATCCTCAAGTGTTTTATCAACACCTCTTTGCCTTTTAAGTGGATATTTTATGACCACATGCTTTTCCCCTGGTATTTGGCATGTTATTTTTATATCCCTGTTAACACAAGTTGAAAGCAGATCAATCTTCTTTGTTTATGCTTAAGGTCTTCTGCAATTTCAACAGGTGAATGACAAAAGTGTAAAGGAATAGAGAAGTCTGGTGTGATTTGTTTTTATAGGAAAATGGGAACAATAACATACATGTACTGAAGATCGTTATTTCCATTTCAAATAAATGTTGGTAAGTCATTGCTAATAAGTAACCTCATATCTGGTCACTGATAGGCAGGAATCTCATCTTTTCTATAGTCTATAGTCAATTACAGCTAGTACTTTAAAACTTTACTGTTTTGGTGACTTAAAGTAGCAACAACTTATTATTAATACTGAAAAACTAAGAAAACTGACATCTACTTTTTTTGTCCCAATTAAGTTTTCTCTCACTGGCATATTCCTTTGCTTTTTCTTTTAAATACTAAAGTCTTCAGCAAGTGCTATGCACCTTTATCCAGAGGGAAACATGTTCTGACAATGTTCTAATGATTTGGAAAGCTTAAGGAAGTTCAAGTCTTGGCTTCTGCCACATATCTGTGGGTTTAGCCACTTCCATATTATTTTTGCTTATATTTTTGTTTGTGAGTCTAGAAACACTTTAACAGTGTTAGCTGGAATGCTGGAAGGGCATGTGCTTAGAAAGAAATGCTTTAAAGCATAAATAAGGTGAGTCTTTCTCCTTATCGTGACATCAAGCACTGTAAGAGCACAAGCCTGGGCTGATGCTGGTGTATAAAGAACTAAAAAGTCAGGGGTTTGATCAGGGAAGGGGGTTCAGAAGGACCTAGCTTCTATAGCTCATTAGCAATAGACAGCTTTATTGGCATCTGTGAATTATTTCCAGTTTCCTTCCTGGCAATAAGATTTGTGGTTGCATGGCAGGTAAGTTGGGGAGCAAAAGTCAGTCAGATACTGACCCCCTTAGAAGTTAGGGATATATTGTTTTTGTGGAGTATCTTTTAGCTACTGCTAGGCAGAGCTTCTGGAAGGACAGCTCCCAACTTCCCCAGCTGGAGGGGATATGGCAGCTCCCAGATAAGCAGCTCTCCCAAGGAACTGGCTGAAGCCCATTTGCAGGAGGTTTTCTTTGTCCCAAGCACACCTATGTGCAGCCCAAATGTGTCACCATAAAACCTCTTGGCACCTACATGGTGCTCTTCAGCATAGAATTTCAAAGCACTCTGTGTGTGTGGGCGGCCCCAGGCTCCCCTCTGCTTTGGGGGGTGGAGGAGGAGTTCTGTGGATTACAGAGATGAGGCTTGCCTTGGGAGCTTCTTCCACTTGTGAGCCTCTAACCACTGGGGAATATTCTCTCCAAGGTACTTATTCTTACCCTCAAGAGGCCATTTGACCTCCTTGCCCTCCTCTGGGTCTATGTCTAGGTGTTACTGCTGCTGGCAGACAACTCTGCTGCATCCTTTGTATAGAGCAGGAAGAGAAGTTGCCATGCTGCTGGATTCAGGTGGGAAACATGTCCTGCCAAGTGAGGCTGTCCAAGCCTCCTGAATCCTGGGCTATTGCCCTACCTGCAAGGCCTCCTCCTTTGCATTGCTCAGTAGAGCAGTATCATATCCCTCCAGCAGCCTCAGAATAGCCTCTGGTCCCTGAGGCAGAAAATTAAACTCAGAGTCTATTCTCATATTGTTGGTACCAGCAACTGCTCCCTCCAGCAGCACCAACCTGCTCATGGCACCAAAGGACATAATGGGTATGAAATCCATTATATGTAACTTCCTGGTCTGCCCTGCCTTTTTCTTCACTAATAAAAGAGTTAGGATGGATGTGAGGCTGCAGTCCCTCTTTTCCCTGGCTTCTGAAACTTTTTGCACTCTGTGCTTACACCTGGTTCCTCCTTGGCAATTTACCTGGAGAGGAGGCAAGGACACAGCTCTGAGCATGAACAGCTCAGGAAACAGCTGGTGGGGTCCTGTTGCCTCACCTTAATTTTGTGCCACTTGTTCATTTCTCTTGCCCTCAGCCTGCTTCTGGGCTGTTTGTCTCTGGCTCAGTGAAAAGTGTGTATTTTAAAGCCTGGAAACACTTGTTTAAAAGCCAAACAATGTACTTATATGCTGCACCTGATGGTAATCACCTCATCAGTAAACCGAGAGTGAAGGACTGGTAGTTCAACCAAACTGCCAGGCCTTTTGTGTCGCAAGGCTTCTCCTGAGGTTCTAAAATCCATTTCAATTAATTAGTTTCTGTAGAATGTTATAGTGTACTTTATCCTTTTTGTCTTTAGCATTTGAAGACTATTCTGCTGTCCTTTCATTTTTATGGCTAGTATCACTTAAGTATGATTTCATGTAGCTGAGAAAATTGAATAGTAGAAAACTATATTTTAGTGGTGATGGTTTCTTCTTTAGGATCCATGTTCTGCTCTCCAAGTTAGTAAAGAATTTCAGTGGTATGCTAACTTGCAAAAAGGGTGAGTGCTTGGGGACAGAAGAATTCATTTAATTGTGTAGGACTAACCCCAGTTCCATCTCTTGTATCTTTTCAGCATCATGAAGAACTCTATCAGATAAAGTAGAATTTAATTTTTCAGCCATGGACTTTCGGCTATTTTAGATTTATTTCCATGTGTATTTTTAAGATATTGTGTTGAGAGAAGGTGTGCTTGTATGTGGGAGATGTTCTCTCCTCCTGTGATTTATACAACTTTTTCAGACTGAGTTTCAAATTTTCACCTGTTTTCTACAGATTATTGTGGTGTTGCTGTTTAGAATTAAATACAGCTTTATGAACCTTACAGTCCTGAAAGTTAGATCTCATTCATAACCAGAAGTGGGGAACTTGATCTCTTTCCTGTCACTTGGATGTCCTAAACTCCTGGGACTGAAGGAAAAAGAAGGGGAACCTTAACTTTATTCAATTTTATTAAGAATAATAAAATCCAACAACAGGCCTTGTACCATCTCATTCTGTGAATACAGTAATTCAGATTATTTTCTCTGGATCAGTGAGATGTGTCAAGGGGAATAATTACAAAAGGTGAGACTTACAGAGATGTTTGAGATGTTTTATGTTAGGCATAGCAAGAATTCATTTCTTTTGGGAGGGGAGGAACAAACCTGACACATCCTGGGAAATCTTAGTCACAGGCAGGCACTAAACTTACTTCTTCCTCCTGTTCCCACACCTAAGTTGTTCCTATCCCCCTACCCCTGCCTACCCAGCAGGTAAAAGGAGAGTTGCCCTGAAAGGGGATCAGACAAATTAAATGGTGCATGAGCACAACCTATTGTCATAAACTGTCTCCATTGTGGATGTGGGCTTTGGCCACACTGTGGCCCAATGCAGCTCACTTTGGCCCACTGTGGTTTAGTGCAGCCCTTTCCCCAAGGTCAGCTTAGATGCAGCCCTGTCCTGCTAGAGCCTGGGGCCGTGGCCCCTGGAATGCTGGGGCTGGGGAGTAAACAGAGCCATGGTCTGGTTCACTGACACAAAGGCAGTACCAAGTTTTACTGAGACTCACAGCCCTGCCCCATGGGTTACCTAGTGCTGTTTTTGCACTTTGGACTTGCAAGGAGAGAGAGGAACTCCCTGGGCATGTAAAAAGTTACAGCTCAGCTAGCTCAGGGCCTTTACCTCCCCATTTCACTGGGGTGGTGGGGAAAGCTTGCTGAGCCACTTCTCCAAGGTGCAGGGTACCTCCTCTTGGTACCTCCTCCTGGGACACTCTCTCCGTACAGCATCACTCAGCTTTGTGAGCAGCAGCTTTCTGAGGGCATTAGTTATCAGTCTTCATTTGCAGATGGGTAAACTGAGGCAGCAATGCTGGATGACCAACCAAAATACAAAGAAAGCAGATCTTTTAAACTCCTTGTTTCTCTGCTTTAACTATGACCCTGCAGACTTCCATAGCTGAAGGGCACAGTCTTTACCTGTATTTTCAGGTGCAAAACATTTAAAGGACAAAGTTGAAAGTCTTCACACAAATAGAGTTTTGGGTCTTTGAGGAAAAAATGTGGAATCAGGCTTCCACTTGGTTCTGTGCAAGGTCCCATGGGTATTGTGCAGTTTCAATCCTTTGCAAAATAGATCCAGATTGACAAAATTTGCCCAAGTCTGGATCACCAGCAGATTTATACTGAGGAATGCTCTCCTGACATCAGTGTTGCCACCTCATATCTCTAATTTGACAATTTTATAGGGCTTAAAAATTATTTTACTTACATTCTTGCTGAAATGTAAAGCCTGTAACAAATCTGACATGTGTTAGTTACAAACAGAAGCATATGGGATATGCTTAAATGTGGTTACATCTGAGTGGCAATAGTACCTGTGTAAATTTGAGGGTAGTTGCTTTTTTGTGATAGTGCTGGATTTCATTCTGATTGACCCAAGATGCACATACCATGTGAGAAGAGCACTAAATCAGCTTAGGCTGATCCTTGGAAGAAAAAAAATGTACAAAGATAACTGAAAGAGGGAAAGAAAAAAAAGAATGACGTTTTAGCTTTGTGGTTTTCTGCTACAGGATTTATGCACAAACCTGAACCATCAGGCCACACAGAGTAGCTTTTTCTGTGGAGAGACAAATCTGTTACCTTCCATCTGCTGTGCTCTCTATGCCTTATATCTCCCCCAGCAGATGGAAGGTATGACCTAATTAGCTCCCCACAAGTGGGGTTTGTTCCTCTCTGGCTTGTTTCATCTACCAAATTTTAGGAATCAGGCAATGTGATTTACAATGTAGCATGTACTTACAGGGGTGTGGTGCCCATCAGCTGAAAGTCAAAGTAATTAAAGATTAAAACTATACTCCCGGTTGTTTTGCTTTTTAAAAAAATCTTTTCTGTGCATGTGGTATAGGACTGTGACTGGCTGTAGGAAACAGCTGGTCTGATGGCTTTTAATAAAATGACATGATTACCAGAGCCCTCCTAGCTTTCAGTGCACATTGAGAACAGAACTTATCTTTGTGAAACCTGAATTAATTTATTTCATGTCAGAGAAAAGGTTATCTCAATCTAATCTTATTTGCTTAAGAAATTTGATGTAAAAATATGTCTTCCATCATTTATCAACGTTGAAGAAGGGATTTTTACACATTAAATATAGAAAAATTATATACTTCTGTATATATTAATAAAAGAGAAGACTTAACAGCAATTTATCTATACAAAATGTCAGTTTGCTTATGCTTCATTTTCAATATTTAGCAGTCTTCACTAGATTTTACTTATCTATCAATGAAATTTATAATACAGGATACAGACTATGACACATTTATTTGTTTACATGCAAAGATGTTCTCACTATTACTTAATTTCTTGATTTTTAGGTACAGTGGAAACATGTATAGACAACACTTGAACTAAGTACATGTTCTTCCTCATCCTATGATTAAAGTGCCTACAAATCAATACACTTAGCATTCTTATGAAGCTGTTGCTACTTTTTAAAATTCAGTTTAACACCTGTGGATTTACTGTTGTCCTTATAAAACAAGTTCATTCAGAAGAGTGGTATGTAAATCCTAGGAAGATCAGCTGGCTTTTTTTTTTTTTTACTTTTGCATCAGACTAGATTTAATATTTCTCAAAAGCTTATTAAAACAAAAAATAAAATAAAAATAGGCAAATAGCATGACTTCTGTCTCAGCAGCCTGCAGCTCGGCTTTTCGGTAATCCTACATCACCTTCCAGCATTGCATCCCAGGTACAGCGGTGGCTCCCCGCCCCTCGCGCCGGCCTCTCGCACCAGGCCCCGCCGTACTTTGACGAGGAAGAAATGTTGATGATTTTTGGTTTGTAAAGACCCTGAGCGTGCCGGGGCAGGCGCTCCCGGCGGGCTCTACACCCGCTTGACGCTGTTGAGGAGCTCGGTCAGTTCGCTGATGTACTTGATGGTGTACTTCAGGGTCTGTATTTTGGTGAGGGGCTGGCCCCGCTGGCTGTAGATGGGGGGCAGGTAATTGCGCAGCGTGTGGAGCGCGTCGGCCAAGGTCCTCATCCGCAGCTTCTCCCTCTCGCTGGCCTTCCTCCTTCGCTGGGCCGACATCCGCACCTTGCTGCCCTTGGGCAGCCGGGCCTGCCCGGGGCTGGGCAGGTAGGCGGGGGGGAAATCCACCAGGCCGTAGCGCACCAGGCCGCCGCCGCCGCCGCCGCCGCCGTACGGGGCCTCGGCCGCCGCCGGGCAAGGGGACGAGGAGTAGGATTCGAAGGAGGGCGTCGGGGACAAGCTGTGCGGGGGCGAGATGGGGTGCAGCTCGAAAGACCCAGCGGAGCTCTTCCAGTCCCAGGATGACAAGCAGGCGGAGTGTTCCGAGTCCAAAGCATCTTCCATGTTTATCAATGTCTCGTGCAGTTTGTCCATGCTGGAGGAGCACTCGGGAGTAGCGATGCCCTCTGCCCACCAGCAAAGGCTGGAGCCGCCGGCTGCCGAGACCTTTTTATGATGGAGGGAGGAAAGTGACAGAGTGGGAACACGGGTTTGGTGCGAGGAGTTCAAAGGAGCGCCAGAAGTGCTAAGATAGAAAATGAACTCCTGATGTGCTAGTTTCTTCTCAGTGATAATTATCAACCTTCAGCTAAAAAGCCTTTAAGCTAACAGGCAACAGCAAGAAAGGGAGAAAAAAAGATTATCTTCTTGCAACTAAACCAATTAAGGCTGCGCATCTACACTGAGTTGCGCTGGGGGGAAAAGTGGTAAGAGAGGAAACAGAAAATTAGCCATTTTACAAAACAATTTACAGATCTTGAATTTACTGGTCACTAACACAAGCCCTAAATTTAAGCCATTGAGCCCTGATTTCTGGGTAACTGAAGGTGATGGCACTACAGCAGTGAATATGTGACCCATGCTGACTGCTGCTAAGGTAGTCTTTTATCTGCGTGTTAATTGTGAAAGTCAAAGATGGTTTGTTTGGATCTGTGTGTGTTATGGCTCTCTGTGGATTTCTCCTCTTATGAGATTGCAACTCATGAGAAACCAATCACTTTGGTTTTCAATAGGAGAAAGGAGGAAAGAACTGCAGTGCATTCCCTTGCAGTTTGTAGCTTGATGTGCTATTTTAATACACGACTGGGAAATCAAAAAGGAACTCTGTAATTGTAAACAAGGTCAAAGTCCCATTAAAAAATAGGAAAATGTAGTTAAAAAGAAAGGTCTAGGAACCAAAATATAGAGTGTATGAACTTTGGGTGCAGACAAATGTTTTCCATGGAAATTTAATTCAAAATAATATACAGGTCAGATATGTGTTAGAGAAGACTAGAAGCTACTTCCGTAAAATATTCTACCTCTAGGAATCTGTTCTTCTGGCAAAAAAGCCCTTCTTCAAGCCCCAGTTCAATGCAACAGTGGTTATATGTTACACAGATCAAGTGAAAATGTATAACTTATAATTTAATATCATTAATAACAAGCACTTTTCATCTCTAGGCATCAGTACAGCTTACAGTGATGATTAATGTTCTCTATGACTCTGGGGAAATGGATAAGTGGAGGCAAAGAGGAACTTTCCCCAAATCACACAGCAAAGCATTAGGAGAGCCAGGAAAACCATCCAAAACTCTTGAGTTCTGCAGCTGTGGAGCGGCTTGGCTGCCAGCCATGACTTTGTGTTGGCACAAAATGGAAGCAAAATGTAATATATTATGAAAAGAAGGGGAGAAAGAGTGTCAACCTGGCAGAAAAAATAAAAGTAGGATTTATTTTAGAGTTTCCTTCTGTGTAATGATCTCTGTATGCTGCATAATCCACTCCAAACAAAGGCAGGGAGGGAATGCCTCAGAATGGCACACGGCCAAAACATGCCGAGGTTTTTCTGGAACATGCCACTTCTTTCTATGAAATCCTCACTACAACCACACAGAAAAAAAAAACAAAATAAAACAAAACCACGCCCAAAAAAACCCAACAATCCCGGTGACTCAGCAGTCACTGGGAAGGCTTTTGTGAGTTTTTATGAGTTAGCTACCAAATTGTTAGGAGGCATTTCTTCTTTAAGGAAAATGAGATGAAACAGTCCTAAGAAGCACAGAGATGCTAAAATTGTTAAAAACTAAAATAAAGACAAGATGATTTTCAGTGACTTCAGTAATCTGGATGGTTTCACTGAATACCAAGACAATGGTCACAATGTCACAAGATAGACACAAGATCTAATTTTGTATAAATTAGGAACTGCTTCTGTCCCAGTCCTTACTTTTTCCTCCCTGTATTTGTGTTCATAGTGCCTTTTCCATTTCACAGGACCCCTTCTCTTATTTCACGTCTTTTTTTTTTCTTTTAACACAGCAATTAAAAGACTACAAATACAAAAATATGAGTGAGAGATGGAAGTGGTGACATTTTGCTGGGGCCTGAAAAGAAAAAGAAGCTTCCCAAAATGTGTGTGTGTGTGTGTGTATATATATATATATATATAGCCATGTATGTATTCATGTCTACATGTACATAATATATGCATAAAGAATATACAGATATATTAAAAATACACATAGCACATATACAGCAGTTTTCATTTTGGAACTAAATAGTAATTTAATGCAGCCAAATTTAGAAGCAAAAACTTAAACAAGTCACTTGTTTGCTGACTATAAATAATGTACCTCACCAGTTAATTTGTGGGTAACTCATAGAAAGTGTTGCTCAGACACCAAGGGTGTTTTTTGTGCTCAAAGATTTTGTGCATGTCCAAGATGTTGTAGAGATTTTTTGCTGTAAATGAGAGATTAACACATTCTTATTTCATCTATGGGTTCTTATATATTGGGATTCAGATGAGATTAGACAGGGAAGAGGAATGCAAATTGTAGCAATATCTATATCTTTTCTTACATCTTATGAATAAAGGTTCAGAGCAACCAAGACAGGATATGAGAGTATGTGGACAACTACTCTGGTTGCATGAAAAATCATTGGGTCTTGTAAGCTTAGGTTTTTTGAACTGTCACACAAGCAAGAAAAAATTGCAGGCTTTTCTGTATTAATAGATGATATGGGGCTAATGCCTTGCAGTTGTTGTGCATCATTTTTATGAGCATTGTGCTCCCTGACTCAGTTTTATCTTGGAAACACCTATTAATGTCCTAAATGTTGCCTGGCTGTGGTCCAGGAGAGGCCACCGAGGGCACAAGGATGAGCAAAAGGTTTCCCCAGACTAAAGCAGGCATTGCCACAGTGCATCTTCAGAGCCAAAGAAGGGGCTGTGCCCTGTTTGCTCTGCTGGTGGAGATGCAGACAGAGGTTCTGTCTGGAAACTAAACACCCATTTCTGGCCACAGCCCCCAGGTTCCCTAAACAGACTCAGATGAAGCGTGCCTCAGTTTTGGCTGAATTGGGAAGCTGTGTAACACCTCTCCATGATCCTGGTGTGATCCACAGCCTGTGAAAGTCAGAAGAGTCTCATGGTATGTAGCTGTTCTTGGAGTAATTAGTTTTGGACAATGCTACATTTTCATCCATGAGAGTAAGAATTCTCACTTGGAAAATTATCTTGTGAAGTACAGAAAATTATAATACACAAAAATCAATGGGAATGGTTGAACAGTTCTCAGTGTTATTTATAACAGTTTAAAAAGTATCATACAGAGGAAGGCAAGGATACAGGCTGGATACCAGGTTTATTTTCCTAAACCCTATGACAATTGGATGGTCTCATTAAAGTGCTAAGAAAGTCTTATATTTCAGGTGGCCTCTTCCTAGACAGTAAATTCACAGAAGAAGGAAAAATAAGAAGTTTTGCAATCTTTATTTTATTCTGCCTACTGTAAATTTTAGGAATTTCCTTTTTGTCCATTAATAATGTCAAAACATTGAAGGAAAGTGAGATACTAGGCTAACAACAATGAAATATGAACTGACAAAAAAAAAGATAAGACATATTTTTCTTAACTGGTAGTTTGGATTTTCATTCCAATAGTCTATTCCATAGTACAAACGCTAACATTTCAATCATCATCTCCTTTAAAATGAAATGCTCCCTGCTCATATTTTTTAACTCATCGCAAGAACATGGATCCATGGAAGGTGCAAAAATTTTTCAATTTAAAAAAAACCCAAACCACTCATGGCATAGACAATTTCTAGAGCTTCTGGTTTTAAATTTGAAATAAGAAGTCCAGATAATATGGCATGATTATGTATGGTAAAAAATGCATTTTTGTGTACAATGATTTTTTTTCTATATTAGAAAAATAATTACAATAAAATAAAATAATTTATTGTTTTTTGTATATTAGAATGTATTTCTACCATACAGTGATTTTTGTAGAAGAAAAGTGAGTAAAAAAAGTGAGAAAGTGAGTAAAAAGTTATTGTGGCTGGCAAGAATTCAGGCTGAAACTGAGTAAACATGGATAAATATGTTTAAATAACTAATCTCATTGCAGTCAGCCTCCTTTACAATCAGGACAGAAGTCTAGGCTTATTTTTCACAAGAAGTAGCTCATACTAACATCCTTGTAGAGCACTGACATGATACAGTCTCATCTTGCAGTTTGTAACATGAAAAAAAAAGCAACCAAAATACATCTCTCAAAACCTAAATTTTAAAGTCACTTCACCTCCTCTTTTACAAATGGTTCCCCAAGTATTGGCTGCAATGCCACCCACTCCCTGTGGAGTTTTCTGTGGGCATTCTGTGGCATGAGGAGTCAATCAGCAGATATAAAATGTGGGGCAAGCAGCTGCAGATCTCACTAACTTCAGCAGACGCAGCAGGTCTTCAACACTTCTGAAAAACAGTGTTGAACACCTCTGTTTACACCCAAGCCAGCAATAAAGGAAGGAAAGGATCCACCACATTTGTTATCCAGACTTGCATTAGCCACCAGACAATGCTTCTCTTCTTTTTAAGGCTTTGCCTCAGTTTGGATAGAATCTTTTTTTCTGAGAATTTTTAGACCTTGAGGCTTCATTTCCTCTTGTGAAAGGTTTAACCTGGGTCCAACCTCAACTGAAACAAATAAGGCTGGTTTTTTGAGGTCAGTATGCCAAAGAATGCAGATGCATAGCCACTTACAATTCCCAGGAAGAAAGAAGGCAGTGAGAGAACAAGGCCCAATTCTTAGTCCTGCCCTGAGAGTGAGCCCAAAACCCTCACCATAATCAATGAAAATAATGTGTAACTTGAATGTCTAATTGCTATTAGACAATTAGACCATCTTTGGTCAAGCAAACCTGTGGCTAGAACAAGAGAAAATGTTGGTATTAATCTGTAGTAAGACCAGAAATAGTCTCATTCTAATGCTGGTAAAAAATCCTGCCATAAACATTTAAAACTTTTAATATTCTCAAGGGCACAACCCCAAGATATCCAGACCAGACCCTGCTCATGGAGAAGAAACAGTCAAGTGAGTATCACTGAATTCTCCAGGGCTTTGCGTAGTGAACAAGCATCTCTCCAGTGTTGGGCTGGCAGGATCAGGACTTATCTATTTTCTTTACATCCTCAGATGTAAGTATTTGATCCTCCAAATAGTGTCAGTCTCCATCAACTGACAAGTGACATCAGCTCCGCAATTCATTTAAAACATCTGATCTCCAAGCAACTGGTTTCCCAGATGAAAAGCCCTACGTGTGGAATTTACACCTACCCACCTTTTAAGTAGAGAGTTTATTACCTAATGGTTTTCAGCTGATATTTAGGAATGTCTTTTTAATACCCCTGTTAACAGAAGTTGAAAGGAGGTTCAACTATGTGGTTGGTCTTTAATGTCCACTGGCTGCTTCAGCCAGAAGGAAAGGGCAAAGCTGGGGGAGGAAGGAGAGCCTAGTAAGATTCATTTTGCTCAGAAATGAGAAGTAACAGATATCAAGATAATAGAAACGATTTCTGCAGGAAAACGCTATTGTCACTTAGCACAGCTAATTATATCAGCTATCACATTTAGTTTTAAAAACTGTTGTCTGCTGTAATGGAGTGAATATATCTCAGTTTTTCAAGGGAGAGGTAAAGGGTTACCTGTCGCAAGTATTTCAGGATCTGCAATACCTCCTTCCTACCCAAAAGCATACATTAAAATTTAATAAATTGTCAAGTACAATATATTTTATTATTTTTATGTATTTTAATATATTTTATATTTATAAATGTTTATTCTACTGTCCCATGAACAGTGGGATGATTGCCTTTGCCATGTGTAACAGTGGTTTCACAGGCCCTAATAAAAAGCTGGAATAGCACCTGAGGGTTTGTACTCTTGTTTTCCTGCTATTAAAATGGGCTTTCATCATTTTGCAACATGATGAATTTTCCAAAACTAGGTAAATATTACAAGAAATTCCAATAGCCAGGAAAATTGCATTAAAAGCTCAGTTATGACTGTTTGTAGCTGAGCTTCAGAGCTGAAGCTGAGTGTTTGTGAAGGGATCCATTTCTCAATTTTTGTGATTACGTTTCAGTTCAGGCTGTTCCTTTTGTCCAATGAACCTCCTCATCAGTATCTGCTCATTTCTTCCTCTCCCACTTCCTAGCACTGATGTGCAGAATTGCTGTGTGCTGCTAACAGAAACCACATTTCATCTCCATGCTAAAGGAAGTTATGGTCTGGGCACAGTCTCAGTTCTGTTTAATAATTATAAAATGGATCAATAGTCTGGATGGGAGACAACATACGAATGTTGGATTGCAGATATTATTTAGCACATATATGTTTCACATTCCAAAATAAAATGCTGTGTGTCTGTTTGAGCACCTCTGCTAGCCTACGAGTGAGGACCATTGATTACAAACTGCAATTATAAATTTCCTGGCAAGTTGCTAAACCTTAATTTTAATCATATTCAATCCCACCAAAAAAACCCAAGTCTGTCCTTCAGGCTATTGATGAATCTGAATGGGATGTTAATTTTGAGATTTTTTTTTTTTTTGCATTTTCTCAGAGTGTGTCCATGAATTTTGCTTACCAAATTAAACTCAGTGGTATGAAAGTAAAATTGTTCACATTTTTTGTAGATAATGTGGCATATGCAGAGGTTTTCATATGGTATTGACGTGTGGGTAGTGGTTAATACCTTGGAGAGCAGAGCTTCCATCAGAGGGACTGGAGGAAATTACCTGGGAGCAGCCTTGGGATGTGCAAAGAAAGCAAAGGCAAATCCCTGTGCTAGCTGGGGTAACCCCATGCTGCAGCACAGGCTCAAGGGCACAAGCCAGAGGCAGCTTCTGAGAAGACCTGGGAAGCCTGGTGGGTTGAAACACTGGAGCAAGTCCTGAGGAAGGTTCCCAGGCTGGCCGGGGAGCCAGGGAATGTGGTGTGTGAGCAGGGGCCAGGGAGCGGGGCTGCCCCGGGGCACTGGCACTGCCCGCAATTGCAAATACCTGCTGGGAGGGGACAGACAAGAAGAGCAACCAAGCTCTTGGCACACTGCAGGAGAGGCAACAAATACAACTTCTGAGTCTTAAAAGCCCTTGACCTTTCAGTGATGCATTATAGGTTTCTTTGCTGGTGATAAAAGACAGGTATTTTTCCTGCCTGATTATATTTTTGGCCAGTTGTGTTTGGGTTACAAGGCCATAGTGCAGAGGTCTGTGTTCTCTACCACTGAAGACTCTGCTCCTTATCTTTACCTCATGATCAACTTTTATTTTCCATGCCTTCTCCATTTTTCTGTTTCTACTTTTTCCCGTCTATCACTAAATATTATTCCTTTTGCCCTTTTCTTTATCATTTCATTAATTTAATTTCTCTCTCTCTCTTTATTTCAGCTACCTGATTTTCTGTGTCTCACTCTTTTTGGTGCTCCTTTGTAACGAGAGAGAAAATTATGCCCTTTCTTGACATGTGCTCATATAAATCATACATCTCTCTTTATCTGCTCAGTTGAATGGATTAAGTTAACTTTGAAGTAGGAAACATTTAATTATCCGCTTGGAACAAGCTTTTTAAGCAGTCCTATGCACAGTCATATACTAAAGTATATAGTTACAGATAGGGACTCAGTTGAGTTTGTAAAGTTGAAAAAGAAAATTACTTTAGGTCACTGCTATTTAGAAAACTATTTTTTAATTTCTATTTTTAAGCACAAAAGAGAGTAAAAAAACCTAAACTTAAGAATAGTTGAGTATGGGCCAGTAAGTCAAACTCAGGAATCTATCAGGTCAAGCAAAGAGAAGGTAAAATGTAGGACTAGAGGGGAAAAAAGGATTACCAATCAAATCCTTAGCTTGCCTTCATTCTGAGAGCACATTTAGCTGTGTGCTGCTGTCCCCATCACTCTGAAGAGACACAGACATCTGGTTTGCACCCTGCCTGAGTTCCTGCTTAGTTAATGGTAATTGGGATGTGTAAAAGCAGTGCATGCATGAATAAGCAGGTAGATCTCACAACAGCAGGTATGCAAATCCAGGAGGCAGCTGGTCCTGGCTACATCTCCACTCCCATAGGATCCAGTTTGCTGCAATCCAGGGAAAACAGCAAAGCGCCGTCTGTAGAGGCAGCAAAATTAGGTCGCAACCAGGACGAGAAATAGGTCACCAGTGTCCCGTTCTCAGCCCTGCCACTGACCTGCATGACCACAAAGAGGCCTTGTCTTCTGCTCTTCCTCCCCAAAATGTCTCCCTTCCTTGGATACAGGCTGTGTCAGGGGAGGGATTACCTTTGCAGAGATTATAATGCCCACCACAGAGGTCTGTTTAAAAGACTGTATAAAATGGAGATGGAAATAGAAAGCAATTAAATCTAAATTCTCTGGTTGATACTGCTTTAAGCCAGTTGAGCTTCCAGAGAATTGATTTTCTACAGTAAATATTGGCAAATGGGCTGTAGTAAAAATAAAAACAAAGGGAAAAAAAAAGGAAAATGTTGATTTCCCTGACATTGACCTGCCCTGTCAGGCTGGGATGCGCATTCATCAGTGTCTCGCTCTTATCTGGTATCTGACATTCTGTGATGAGTTGAAAGGAATGTAACACAGATGGATGGCGTTCTCTTTTGAAGAACAAAATGTACCGGGAACTGAATTTTCAAGTACATTCAACGTGAAGTTAACTCTTAGATTGAAGGAGCATCTTTTAAAGGAGAGGCAGGACTGAGACCCCAGGGACTCAGAAGGGCGACTGGGGTTTCCCTATTGATGTGCATCCAAAATAGCTAACATTTACATAGTCCTTGCTACTTTCAGTGTACTCCAGACAATGGCTAATCAGTACTGATTACACAGCTTTAAAAAGGCCGAGTATTCTGGGGTGGTGACCCACACCCTCCCAAATAAAACCTAGAGCCTGAGGCTGTTTGGCCAGATGCCTCCATCCTTGGAGCTTTCCTGAGATCAGACTGAATATCCTCCTCCAAGGAACCTACCAAGCCTTATATTCTTTCAGAGGAAAAGCTCAATTTGTAGAAATATAATTTGCTAATGGAACAGGAAGGAATTTAATCAAGGAAATTTTAATTATTAGGAATCAAATCTGAGATGAGAATGAAATGAGGCACTGGCTCACATACATGGAATTCATCATTACGATCCAGCAGAGGAATCAGCTAGTTAAATGAAATTTTAAAAAATCATGAGGGATACAATACTCCTGTTACAAGTACTCAGCTAGGTTCCTACTGAATCCTTAGACTTCCTACTTATATTGGGGTCAGATAGTAAATACTAAGAACGTCTTTTATATATCTTGTTGTGTATTTGATTATGGTCACACATGCTCATGGTGCCAGAAGCACCCTGATTTTTTTTTTCAAGTCTTCCAAAGATAGCTCTCCTGCCCAGAGAATTAATTGTTTGTTTTCTTTTTTTTTAGCAAAGTAAAAATTATATTTAAATAATATTTAATAAGTAGTTCCATGGCTGCCACAGTCTTTTCTCACTTGGTATCAAAATTCTTCAAGCGTCTTGCAGCAAGAAGTTTCTTTCTATAATAAATTCAAACCTATAGAAAAAGCCAATCTTTATTGCTAGTGGGCCATCAGACTGTATTATTTGAAATTTTCCATGAGGACTTTCTTTAATTTGAAATAAACTCTAATAAAATAAATCTGAATGTATTTTATTTCTAGTGTTATAAAAAGGCCACTCAAATTCAGCAATAAAATATTTTCTAGACACAAAGAGTTGAATTATTTTTTTCTAATGCACTTCAGGGTGACTCTAAGAGCCAATTTTGCTCCTAGATCTTCCACCTGGTAAAACGTGCATGTAGGTGTCTGGCCAGGGGCACAAGCACTGAGGGGAAAAGATCAAAGGCCTATAAATGTGTCAAACTTTCAAATGCAAATCACCTGCCATAACTCTGCTGAGAACAAATCCTTCATTATCACCATTCTGTGAAAGGCTTAAATTAGCCTGAATTAGCTGAAAAGAACAAGAAAAAAAAAAAGCCATCTATCTTCCTGTGAGTTTTATTACCTTTAGATTTATTTGGCTAATGGTTTGATAGCCCACTAATCCGAATATCTGCATAACAGATTCTTCAAATGATCCATAAATAAAATATGTGATCACATAATGTTGCTATTAAAGTTAAGTGAGATCTGTGACAATAGATTAATAAAAGAGCACTTACAATAAGCCACTCCTTTTCATTGCCAAATTATGAGCTACTGTGATTGATATAATAGCAATTATCAACTGGCTTCTTAGCTTGAATCACATTTAGAGGAATTTTTTAATGTGCACTTCCTAAATTGTGTGTTCTCCAGGTAGATGCTGTACCCATCTTTATTACTGGTTGTCATTCTGCAAACATAATTGCTTTCCTAAGAGGTACTATGTCTTGGAGGTTTTTATGAATAGTTTTAATGATGTAACAGAATATTTAATTAATATAATTGACTAGAAGAGCAAGAGTTACAAACCCCCACAATTGCACTGTACTTTATTTATAAGGGGAAGTCCAGCACTGTATTTTGCTAAATGAGCAACTGCAGAGAGGTTTTGTTAAGTGAACTTTATTTGGAACTTGAAAGAGGATAGACTGCTGTCAGAAAGCTCTTGGTTGGGTTGGACAAGGCAAAGTCTGGGAGGAGCTGGCTGGGGACCATGAGCTACACAAGCTTCTTCAGGTGTCCTTGGGTGGGTCTGGTGGGAATTCCCAGAACATCTGTGCTGGTAACTTCTATCTGCACCATGGACACTGTGTATCTCACTGGCTCTTCTGTTGGTCAGATTTTTGATACATTCACTCTCTGAAACATTCATCCCACCATGGTCACTTGCTCGGGTTATATTCCAAGTTAAATCACCAGTGAATCACAATATACAAACTTGGCTCTTTTCCCCAGGCACGAGTAACAAGGTTGTAAGATTTCCATACAAGAGGACTGTACCAGGTTATATGGATACCCACATTCAAAACCCAGAGTTTTGAAATCTCCCTGTCATGTCAGAGTAGCTGCAAGTCTTGGCTTCTGTGGTGAGAGTGGCTTTGCCATTGGAAAACACTAACGATTATTGATAGCTGTTTTTTCTGAATCTGTAATTTATGGCTTCCCAGCATAAGCAGTTTTGGTAGTTTGGCAGTTTTGGTTTTGTAGTACAAAAGGGGAAAAAAAAGCTACCATTGCTGGAAACTTACAAGGTAAATAAACTATCACAAATAAGCTATTGCAAGATAATACAACTACTATTGGAAGGAATATTGTCTTGGTGGATTTGTTCAGTTGTCTGTAAAAATTCAAATATTTTCAATGCCAGAGACATATGCCCATTTTACATATTCTTCAGCTTATCGGTGGGGGAGAGGAATGTTCTCTCTGTAAGACCTCAGAGGTGAGCTGTTGATAGCAGAACAAGCAAAGAATTTGTGATGTTATATTTTTTTTTTATTAAATATGCTAGGTTGTTATACAGAAATCAATAGGTTATTACAGGATATTTTTTAGTCCACTTTCCAGAGATTACAATGTGGAAGATGCTGGATTAGAAGGTTCTGGATAAAGGTCTGTTTGGTAAATAGAAACTTGGCCTTTGAAGTTGAAAAAGCCACCACCGACCCCAAATAGAAAATGCCACTGTTCATCCTGCTTTCATTATTATATCTTGGAACGTTTATTTATACTATTATTGTAGTGTTTTCTTCTGATGTTGCTCAAAAGAATATTCTTAAAACAGAACAGCAGAATAACATATTCTATGAGTTTTTACCATTGCCATACTAAAAACCATAATAGTCAGCAACTGACTGTAATAGTGGGGGAGAACAACAATATGCCATTAACTGAAAACAGTATTTCTTTAGAAATCACAAAAAAAATCACGAGGCTGCAACTTTTCCCAAATATCTTTCTCGCAAATTCTAAGCAATCTGCAAGAAGAGAAGAGATTTTTAGAAAGGGAACCAAAGTGACATCCTCTTTGATGATGGTATTTCAGTAGACATCAGAAAAAAAGGTGTATTTTTGCTTCGAGATGCATGAGCACAAACCCATCACCTCCCTTTAGACCTGACTGATAGGAAGAACATCTACAAATCCCACACATCTCATGTTAAGAGTAAGCACAGAGAACACAAATCACTACCTGAAACTATGCTGTGAAATCTTGTATTTTTCAGGTTAAAAGGTAATAGAAAAGCAGGAGTAGGTGTTGTGCTGTGTGTGCCTCACTAAAAATTGTAGGAGCCATACACAGGGAGGACAACAGTGTGGCTGGGTTTGTACAAAGGCAGAGTTGCTGATCTGCATGCCTTGGGCTTTCCCAGGAGGTTATACCAAATCTGGCAACACAAGTGCTTGGGAATTCAGGATTCATATATGGTCTATGCCACCCCACTGTACTATTTCCTGCTCTTGTATTTCCTAAACTTCTCTATAATATCAGCATCACCTTTCTGTTTTTTGATAACTCCTCAAGGCAAAGCCTTTACATCCTCATGTACCCCTCCTGTACCCTCCATATTCTTTGATATGACTGACAGCCAAAGCCAGCCCGCATCACAGTTTAGGGCAGCACATGTGAGCTAGCTATAACCAGAGCCACTGCTGATTTCTTTCCATCAGGAAGGCATGGCACTAATTAGCAGAAATCAGACTCTATCCCACATTTCTAACTAGCAGGTTTGATTTGGTAAAGAAGTTGTTCAATGATTAGAAAAACTAGCAACACATTAGTCTGGAGATAAAGTCCTATGAAGCCCTTGTACATGTGGCTGTTACTCTTGAAGCCCTTTGTTCCATTAAACTCCAGGTTTTGGGTATTCTGAGTTCTGAGACTGAGTTCAGGCTCTTTCCCACCCAGCTGTAGATCAAGCAGCAAATTTAACTCTCCAGTGCAAAAGGTTCCAAGCAAATGTTTACAACACACTGCAGTGCACTGAGAGTGAGGCTTAAAGGCTAAATCTGCTCTGGGATGCGGTGTTTGTGTTGGACTGAAAGACAGTCTGAATTTGGCCTCAAAGGTGGCCACAAATTTCATATTTTTGAGGCAGATAAAACTTGGACTGTTTCTAGGGCTGAGCCTATCTTGTCTGGCTGCTATGTAGTGTCACTGCCAGAGAAACACTGGGATCTTGGGATGGAGGACTAAGCATGTTTATCTAGTTTGCCCATGAAATTCTCCAAAACAGACCATACTCATAGTTCCTTCTACCATGTGTCAAAGAACACCCCAAACTTACCACAGATCCAACCTTTGTGAAAAATATTTGGTGGGACAACTAGCTGGGCTTCAAGCTTGGCTGCAGAGATGCTCTAGCAGAGCAAATTGCATTTTAAAATATTAAAATAACAAATAATAATGTAGAGCTACTTCTACACTATGTTGGCATTTAAAATATTCCTGATTAACTTTTCCTTAATTGATTTTTATTCAGGTAGCTAATGAAAATTAAATATCCATCAAGAATTTTAGTAGGGCCAGCTGTTTTTATTGAAAAGATTTTCAAAGGTTGTGCTCAATTTCTGAAGTGGCAAAACCTCTACAACTTGGTCAAGGGAAATTGGGGCAGGGGTGGAGACAAAGCTTGGGCTTAAAGAACTTTTTAAGGTTTCTTATGTGAGTAATCTTAAATTCAGTAGTGATGGTAGCTATAATGCAGGATACACGAACAGGGGAGCTGTGCAAGAGTGGTTCTGTCACCCACTGTAATTTTGTTTTCTTGAAACAGTTAAAGTGTTTTGTTTCCTGAAGGAAAAAGCGCTAAATCTTGCGCCGAGTTTATGGTTTTGTCAGTAGCACTTGGGTTTACAACAGCTCCCAGTAACATTCTACCCGCGGTTCCCTTTTATCTGCTGTTCTAATATGGCAGAGCCTGACACCTTTTTAGACATGAAAAGACTATCTTGTCTCAAGTAACAGCTGCCATTAGTCTCTTTTGCCAATCCATTTCCAAGCATCTCCCTTGAGACAAGAGCACAGAGCCAAGGCTATGCAGATCCTCAAAGTTAAATAATTCCTTTCTCAAATTAGGACATTTCTTGGCTAACTAGCAAAAGATTTATTGCGTTCATTAAATTTTTCTGTTTGGGTAGGCAGGTCCACACACGGATAAATATTTCAATAATCTACACCAATGGAAAAATGACAGTAGGTAGGATACCAAGACATTGAGAGGTGATCTTTTAAATTCTATTTTTTTCTAGCTCTCCATGTATGTATTCCATGTAAACACCATTTATTTTCCTTTTTTGTTGTTTGTGGACCTGAAATAGTGAGTTACAATCCTAAGGAATGCCATGTAAATGCTTCCCTTTGTCAAGCTATGTTGAACAAATGAGCTGCATTTCATGTTTAATACTGTTTATAAACAGAAATAATATTTACACTGCTAAATGTATGAACGTATGGCTCTGCTCTATATCTCTGTGAGCATCAGTCAAGCTGGAAGGATGCCAGCAAGAGTGGCAGATCAGGTAAAGTACTTGGGCTGGGGCAACAGTTGTGCAGAAAACTTTTCAGAAAATGACTTTAAGAATGATGAGCCTCTTGCCTGCCCCACCTCCATAGTAGGTACATTTTTGTTTCTTTGTATGAAACACCCTGGTAGAGCCTATTCAGATAGATCAGGACAGATGATAAATGAAAATCTAGTCAGGCTTATAAAGTTGATGCATCAACTGATTTATTCTTACAGGCAGTTTTACCATTATCCCTGCAGAAGAAAGTTATGCTACACTCCCTCAATTTAGTTAAACATCATTCTCACAAGTGTGAGAGGTTGCAAAGTAGTCAGCACAGTAAAAAGCTCCAAAGAAAAACCACCCCTAATCTTTAGACTGTGTAAATGACATAAAGATGAGAAACCAAAACAGTTTAAAAACTGTAATTACTCTTCTGTAATGAATCAAAAGTTTAATTCAAGCAACAGTCACCCCCAATGATAAATGTTTTTATTTACTGCAATGAGCAGCTATAGCCTAAGCAGAGGGAGCATTCTACACAGTTGGTTTTTTTCCCCATATCTTTTGTTTCTTCTAAAGTAGTGGCAGAAAATTGGCACAAAATTTGGATGCATTACATATGAAAAACCTGAAAATTTTCCATTTTACATGCTTGAACTGTACTTGTGAATCCTGATTAATGAGCAGCAAAAATCAGCAACATAATATTTTCTCCTCTGAAGTTCCTAATATATTATATCTCATTTCTGACTTTCATCATTCACAAAATTCTGACAGTATTTTCACCTCCTTATCCATTAAAACAGTAATCTCCAGCAAATTCAGAAAACAAATAAAATTTCCTCCAAAATCCACTCTGGCCCCCTGAATCTAAAGAAAGCTTTAAATCACAGAAGTCCACACATTGTGAGTGAAACTGAACTATCCCCTCAACAAAAGAGCACATTCCCATACTCTGGGAGGGAAAAGTCACTTCATTCATATGATGTTGGCATTTTTATTAATGAAAATTTAAACACTTGATTTCAACTTTCAGTATTAAAAATCATCAGCAAGGAGGAAAAAAATCATACATAACCAAGAACAAATGTTTTTCCTCAAAAAAAAGACCCTACTCAGATCTTTCCCCATTACTGATGACTGCATAAGTAATGGTTCCCTGCCCATGGCGTGGGGGCTGGAACTACTCTGTTCTTCCAGCTGCCCACTCACATCCGCTGGGTGCATAAGAGTCTCCAGAAGACAGAGACCATCTTCAAAACTAAGTTTCCAATATTTTTGATTTTTTTTTTCTCATTTCCAGAATGCATTTATCATTTGGAAAATCAATTAAAAGTAAAATTTTTCCATCTTCTCACAGAGTAAACTAAGAAAGGCTACATATGTCTTCCTTAAACTTATCTGGAACACAGCTTCCAAACTTGGTCCTTGCCATTATGAAGAACTGAAATTTTCACTAAGGCACAGATATTCTAAATTTCTCTTGTTAACAATATATCTTGGCAAGTGTTGTCTTCCTTCTGGCTGCTGCACAGAAAAAGTTACTAACACATAAATACAGACAAGGAGGCATTCCTTCAACAGGCAACTGTTGAACACAACTTGTTTTGGTATATGAACAGAGATTGCTTCTATAATAAAGAGGTAGGAAGAGCACCTTCAAAAGTATAATTGTATTCATTTCCCCTTTTTAAAAGAAAACTAAACATGATATTATTGAAAGAACTTGCAATATGAAAATTAGATTTTCTGTAACTTAGCTTTCCCTCTATTATCAACTGAAGTGAATATTAGATGAAATTTCAACCTTCTTTAAGAAAGAATGGCCTAATTAAATTAAAATTTAATTACATTTAAGTGAAACAGTCATCAAATTTCCTTAAATATTAGATATGACAGCTACAACACTGAAGTATCCTTACATGGCTTATCTCATTCTTTGGAAGAGGCACCACCCCCGAAGAATAGCTTATTATGGGGCATGGCAGATAGAAATTTAGCTACCTGTGTGCCTCTATCTAGTCCTTCAGAGTTGGTCAACACAACCAGAAACACAGGGTTTCAAAACCCATTTCAATACTTGCACAATTAAGTTAGTGGAGCCAAATGGAGAATTTCAGTTTAAAAATGCTGCATCACTTTGTCTTATTAAGAGTGTCCAACAGCACTGCAGGCACTATTCTACTAAGTATTTTTATAAGCAAACTAATAAAAGTACACAAAATCTGCACAATTGGTTGGGGAAGAACTACTCTTTCTTAAATAATCCTTGCATACACACCCAGAATGCCTGGTACTTGCCTACAATCAACTGTTTGATACTTTTGTTAACATTTTAGTTTCAAACTTCAGCTCCAGTGACAGAACTTCCTATTCATCGAAACTGTGTCCATATAAGAATGATGGAGCATACTGCAGAAACTTTGAGAAAGAACTCTTCAAGAACTGACAGCTGACTGGTAGTTAACTGAAAATTAATTTCTATCATAATCTATTTTTTGGAGAACCTAATTGATTTTGATTCTTCTTTTCAGTCTTTCAGACAGAGGAAGGGGACTGTCAGCCAACACATTAGTCAGAGCAGCACTTTTGTCTTGCTGTGTGGGATCAGACCCCAGTCTTTTAATTGGTTGCTCTGGACTTTGGGAACAATTAACTTCCTCTACAGAGGACTGTTTCAGAGATACCTGCACTGAGAAACTATTAACAACTTTCTTTAAATTGGTGGTTTTCTTCTTCCCTTTAATTGTAAGGGCTGAGTCACTGTTTGTCCTTTTGCTAGTAACAGCATTACTAATTTTCTTTGTAAAACATTTTTTAAACTGGCCAGGGTTCAGTTGCCCTTTCTGCTGCTCATAAACCAGGATTTTATCCATGTGTCCATCATCACTGTCTTCACTAGAAGAGCATCTGTTCTGACAGACGCTCTTTTTAAAATAAGCTTTCCCAGTAGTTTCAATGCAAGCTTCTTTAGTGTGACAGCCAGTAGCATCTGCTGGCTTTTGAGATGCTGAAGGCATTTCACACCCAGGGTGAAGTGTCTCTGTTGTTTGCCCACTGAAGGCTAGTGATGCTGAACCACTTATATAGGGGTCTTTTTGCACCATTTCAGCCAGGATGTCACCTTTCTTGTACACATCTTCATAGATATGTATGCAGGATTCACTTGCAGAGTTTCCTGATAGAACATTTTTACTTTCCTGCACTAGGTTATTTAACTGACATGAGGAAGAGACATGATTTCTATCAGGATTCAATGTTTCTTTTGCTTGTTTAAAACAATTCAAAGACTCCAGTTGCTCTACACCTTCAGACAAAGGCTGTGATGGGATGAGAGCCTTCTTAAGTATTCGCTTGCTTAAAGACCATTTCTGAAGTTGTCCCATAGCATCATTTGAGAACAAATCATCTTCACTATCAGAATTCATATCAGACTGTGTAACATCAGAATATCCTGAGCTATTTCTTACTGTTTCTTGACTTAGTTGATGTGAGTGTTTCACGCAGGTGGTTACGTCAGCTGCTGGATCACAGCCATCACCTCCATGGGCTGGTGAAGTGCTGAAGGAGGATCCTTTCCCATCAGTACTGCTCAGTTGCAGGCCAGCAGGTACAGAGGATGAAATTCCTGAATACTTAGTGCATTGTGAAGGCACAGATGAGTTAGCAAGAGCAGCTGCTGATGCTGTCACGTGAACTGTTGTTATGCTGAAAGCTGAAGGTAATGCTACATCTTTTGATCCAGCACTTCTCTGCTGTGTCTGATTTTCTGGGGAAGCTTTTCTATCTGCCATGGAGTGTTGCACAGGGAGAATTCTGTATGTAGGCTTTAAATTAATTTGAGAGAGAAGATTGGTAACTTCATCATATGCACTTGGTAATTCCTTTTCTTCTGATCTGTCTTTCTTTTCTGAAAAGAAAAATAAAAAGTGCACATTGAATAGTGTATAAATCACAGTTCATACTTCTTAATGCAAAGGTATAGAATAGTAAGATTAAAGCACAGTCCCTACAAGGCATCATGACCTTATCTTGTTTTGGCATGATACTGCTCAAGAGTGGGAGAAATGTTTTTTGCATTCTGGCAAGACACATAAATTTGTAAGAAATAAGCTTCTGTACTTACTTTTCTGTTTCTTCTGAAGAACTTCTGACTTTTCCACTTGATAGAGGGCAACAACATCAGGATAAGCAGCCTGAAACAAAGACTCTTCTTCTACTGTGACTACAAACAACTCCACAGGCTCATCTTCTGGATCAACGTAATGTTCTGAAAAAAATAATGAATGTACTTTAGATATGAATAAAGACATGTCAGAGTAGGGAATGAAAAACCAAACAGCAAAGATATGAGTACAAAGAAAGTACGTAAGAAGTCAATTTGAAGAAGTATGATATTATCTACAAGTAAAGTTTTTTTCTTCTTGCCAATCTCCTGGCACAAAGGGACTAGAGGGAGGAGTATGGCAGCACAGAAAATTTTCTAGCTAAATAGTAAATAATGATAACTTCAGGTATATAGTGAAATAAGG
Source organism: Anthoscopus minutus (assembly GCA_013399455.1). NCBI lineage: Eukaryota > Metazoa > Chordata > Aves > Passeriformes > Paridae > Anthoscopus > Anthoscopus minutus. The sequence goes on along the minus strand of VWYI01043701.1, from coordinate 47,135 downwards.
CATGAAATACACAGTTCAGGTCTTATTTACATGTACCAGAAAAAGTAGCTGAAGACTGAGTCCCTTGCTTTCTAGGTAATTTTGTTTTTTCTTTAAAGCATTGCTTTTTCTTTCAGGGTATGCGCAATTAATAACATTTCCTGTTATTTCCACAGAACAGTTTCCAGTCTCACCTACTCATTGCCTCAGAGTGTTGCCAAACTCTTGTCCTCTTTAAAGCTTGATTTTATCTTTTTGTATAAACTGTTTTGTTCCATAATGTACATAGAAATCAGACCCACCTGGTTTTTGCCATTCAATTTCAAAACAATGAACTCCATTTTTAACACGTGTCTTAACAATCCTGTAAGAAGAGAAAGTCCATTAAATGACTTAAATCTGTCTTTATATCTAAAAATATTTCAATATTCTAATTTGAAATAAATCAGAGAAAAAAAAAAATCTTATAAAATTGAAATTACTATACCTTTCCAAAAACACACTACTCTGTATACAGTAAAATTTGGAGTATAGATTTGAGCACTGAAAAATTTTTATTTAACACTCAGAAGAGCATTTGCACAAAATAAAAAAGCTCTTCTGTAACAGACAAACAAAATGCAGTCTCCTACAAACACAAGTTTGGTATCTTCCTGCTTGACCAACCTGATCTCTTTCTTCGACAGGGTGACCCATTCAAGGGAATGAGGGAAAGGCTGTGGATGTTGTCTGCCTAGACTTTAGTAAAACCTTTGATGTCATTTCCCACTGTTTTCTCCTGGGGAAACTGTCTAGGATAGATGCACTGGTTTGGATGGTCAAGCCCAGAGAGGGGTGGTGAGCAGTTACATCCAGCTGGAGGCCAGTCACTGATGGGGCTCCCCAGGGCTCACTACTGGGGCCAGTCCTGTTTAATGTCTGTATCAATGATTTGAATAAGGGGATCAAGGGCACTCCCAGTCAATTTGCAGATGACACCAAGCTGGGCAGCAGTGGTTTGACCTGCTGGAGGGCAGGAAGGCTCTGTAGAGGGATCTGGACAGGCTGGACTGATGCTGAGGCCAATTGTGTCAGGGTCAACAAGGCCAGGTGCTGGATCTTGCCCTTGGGTCACAACCCCTGCAGTGCTGCAGGCTGGGGAAGAGTGGCTGGAAAGTGGCTGTGAGCAAAAGGACCTGGGGGAGCTGGTCAGCAGCTGAACATGAGCCAGAGTGTGCCCAGGTGGCCAAGAAGGCCAGTGGCATCCTGGCCTGTGTCAGCAACAGCGGCCAGCAGAACCAGGGGAGTGATTGTCCACCTGCACTCAGCACTGGTGAGGCCACACCTCAAATGCTGTGTCTGTTTCTGGGCCCTTCACTACAAGGGATGGTACTGGATGTCCAGAGAAGGGCAGTGGAGCTGATGAAGGATCTGGACCACAACTGTGAAAGGAGCAGCTGAGGAAGCTGAGGATGTATAGTCCAGGGAGGACCTCATGGCTCTCTGCAACTCCCTGAAAGGAGGTTGCCACCAGGTGGGGGTCAGTCTCTGGTCAAGTAACAAGTGATAAGAAAGGAAAGGATATGGCCTCAAGCTGTATCAGGGGAGGACTAGACTGGATATAGAAAAAATTGCTTCATGGAAAAGGCTGTCAAGCATTGGAACAAACTGCCCAGGGAAGTGGTTGAGCCACCATCCCTGGAGATACTTAATTTAAAAGATGTGTAGATGTGGAACTGAAGGACATAGTTTGGTGGTGGACTTGTCAGTGTCAGCTTAATGGTTGAACTTCTCCAAACTAAATTTTAAGACTATGATCTCCAAACTATGATTTTAAGATACTTATGCCAGAGAAGGCTGTTGCCCTGGACAGTAATTTTCTGAATGACCAGATACGGTCATTTGTCTCTTTTGTGTGAGAGCATGAGGAGAGAAAGAACTTGAACTGGGCAAGGACAGCCAATCACTATGAGATTTTTCTAAAAAGACTATCTATACCCCAGCTTCCTATGCATGAAGAGTAGGATCATGTTGAACCTGCTGAATCATTACTGCATTTTTAAACACTTGTTAACAAAAGAATCTTTGAGAGCACACACCATCTGTCTTTTAAATTCTTGAAATGCTAGAAAGTGTTATAAACAGAGAATGTCAATGAATTCATTCATCAGGGTAAATGCTGGTAATTTATCTTGCAAATCTATTTAAAAAGCATTCTCCAACCAGTCTCCCCAATCTTTTGAAAAATAACACTGAATAGATCAGCATCTCTGGAAGTACTAATTCAAGATTATGACACATCAACCCAGAAGTGATCACATTACTACTGACTGTCCTCCTGTGCCCCAAAATTAATGTCTAAAATCTTTGACTAGCATGGAAAATGTACTAATTTTCTTCCAATAAAAGAATTAGGGAGGCAGGGAGAATTTGGGTTTCATTTGGTAAAGTAAACCATCAGATAAAATAAGTCACAATTCCCTTCATAAAGTGAAGTTCAGATTTGACAATAGACACTCCAGATTCTAGAAGCTGACTTAACTTTAAGAAGAGGTTAGATCATTAAAAATTTAATTGTATTGAGGGCTGATAGAATAACAAAATACTAATTCTGGCTCAGTCAGTTCCTAAGTAACAAATCTGAATGGTGAGAAATTATTCTGGGAGAAAGTAATTACATGTTTATCTTGCTTTTTCTTCCCTGCATGTCCATCTTTAGTAACAATATACTTGGTCATTTTTACATTCCTAAATGTAGCAGTCCTGAATGAAAAGTAGTGTTGACACTTAATACAACGACATCTGGTAGGTCTGATAAGCAATCAGAGACTATGTCTGAATTTGCAGATGCTCATTTCTAATCCTGAACTCTTATTTTGAGACACAGAATTCAATTTAATGTCTACAAAGAGCAGAGGACCTAGGCAGATCCAAGGAGAAGGAACAAAACGCAAGCATAGGAGAACACAAGCACTGGCAGTTAGAATGAACCTGCTCTATATATTAGAACTGGGGCACTTATCTGAATTTTTACCTCTATTCAAAACAAACACAAAGCTTGAAACAAAGATGGAAGAAAACCATATTTCCTTTTTTTTTTTCAGAAAAACCTTGTGTTTTTTTAATCTGCCAGAAGTAAACATATTAAGTTCAAGAAATCAAGCTACATTACCGTATTGCCCGAAGTTGTTTTGAGTCAATGTATCCAGATTTTCTCTGGACCATATCATAACGTGTCAAAAGTGCTAACAGCTTCTTACAAGCGTAATGTTTGGTCCAGTCCATCTTCTCTGAAGCAAAGAGCTGTTTGTATAAAAAACCCTAGACTTTAAAACTTTATTCTGTTAGATATCATGCTTAGATAGTTATGTAGGTGGAACACTGGGCTATATACTTAAAATATTTAGAAAGCTTTTATACATTAGAGTGTAATGCCCAACAACACCTCACTGCCAAGGGAGGGAACAGCCATCCCTACCAGAGCACATTCATCAGCTGTCAGTGACAAGCCAAGGGAACAATTGTGTGGTGGCAGCAGCAGGGATAAGACAGCTGTTAAACACCTTGTCAGATTCCCATCAGCTCTACCAGGAGCTGTGAAAGTTACAGATTTCACATGTGAGACAATGAACATGGATTTTCATTAAAGCCACATTGTTTAACAGTGGTCTGCTCTCTTATCCATAATTCTTACATTGTCATCAAATCCAAAAAATGAAACATTGTCAGAGATCTGATTTTGCCAATAAAAAACAAAAAGCCTTCCTAGAAAACAACGCTAACGTGCATATATTAAGACCCTCACCCCCATCTAGTAATATTGGACAATGAAAAACAAAGCAATGACAAGTGAGCTTTCTCTTCCTTCCATTTTCAATCTACCTACTTATAACAACTGATTTTTTCCAAAGTCTTCACTTTTGGGCTTTCAAAACAGTGAGGTACATTAAGATGTAGTAGAAAGATTCTGTAATTCTTACTGCAAGTAAAATTACCAATGAAGATCACAATTATCACAGACACCTTCCTTAGTAACAAATAAAAGACTAGTAATAAATAAAAGCTGAATATTCAATATCTTGTTATATACCTGAAAGGATAATAAATTTGGCCTTCGACATTCCTTTATGTTGATCAATTTATTCTTGTTTACAAGAAACTCTTGGATAACCTTGAGATATAAAAGAGACAGTTTAAGAGCAGGCAAAAAGCTGAAATTTAAACTGATTGATTAGAACAACTGATACTAAGTAGACTTGCTTGTTACCTCAGAGAATGGAAACCCCTCACAACTCTTGGCTTTTCTGCAGGTAAAAACAAATGTGTTAGGAACTGAGGAAAATGGGGAAAAATGGAGAATCTAAATGCTTAGCCTGCATGCAGATGCAGGGAAAAGCAGTTAAATTTTCAGGCCATTCCTACTTTCTGATACTGTCTTCCACTGCATTTTCTTGTTTCGCTCGCTCCCATCGATGCCATGCACAAGGGCAGCAGTGTTTGGAGTCACTGGGTTTGCAGCATCTCACACTTTCACAGAATTTACATCCATTGTGCTCATGTTCCTTGTAAGATCCTATAGCAACAGACACACAAGTGAGAAGAAGAGGGCATCTCAAAATCTCCAAACCTAAAAAGGCAATATTACAAATACAAAGCTCAGAACATGTAAGAATGTGATGTGAATAGCAGCTGTAAGCAGATCTGAGTGCATGAGCTGCATTTATGGATCTACAGTAAAAACTGAAAAAGACATGCAGGCTTCCATTTTCCTGAAGGCTTTTCCCCTCAACAGTTTCAGATCTTAAGCTGCAAACTTATTATCTAAAACTACAGAAGTAATGTGTGACAACCTGGCAAACACATATAGGGAATATATTTGAATCAAGCTTTTCCTTCACAAAATGATGGATTGGATTTGAATGAGTTCACTGATCAAAGATGACACCAAAATCAGGGTCCTTGGGATTAATTTCTTTTTGAGAAAACACTGCCACAAACCTCATCAATTAAGAAATTCAGTCCTCTTGATGCAGGACCAATTAATGCATCTAAAGAAATTGTTGCTGGGCAGTTCTAATCTGTATTAGAATATGCTGTCTTTACTGATTATGTTAAAAAGTCAAATATATGGGATCCCACAACAGCATTGTGGTTACATTCCATCTGCTGTCAACTAGTTTAACATTTGAAGAAAATCAGTCTTAAGCCTTAAAAGTGGTTATATAAGGGTACATATACACAATATTGAAAATGTGAAGATGGAAGCTAAAAAGCATTTTAATGCTTGCAGAAAAAAACCCATAACCCAATAAAACAAAACCCATCACCCCATAATAACAAGTAAACAATTACACTAAAAGTACAGTTCAGCACTTTTCACACTGACCTGGGTGATGGCACTCTGAACAGTGAATTACCCTTTTAACAACCAAAGGTGGATTATCATCATACTGAAATTGTTCCTTCCACTGCTCAAACCTAAAAGGATGATGTTGAAAGGATCAAGAAATATTTTTAGTTTTCACACTTAAACCACTGAAAAGTAATCTCTTTATACTTCTCAAGTATTTATCCAAGAAACAGTTTTTCAGTTTATGAAACAGGGCTCTTTTACAGTACATCATGTTGGATTCCTTGCATTGATACACACATTATAATAACAAACATAGAAAGAACTTGGTATCTCAAATCCTAATCCACAACCCAATTAAAAATCAGCCAGTCTCATCAGTCCCTACAACTTTATATCAACTTAATACCTGCTAACTCAAGAGCTAGGAGCCAGCTAATGTTTAAAACAAATAAGAGACTTGCCTAGCAAAACACTCAATTCCTTTAGCAAACGCAAGGTAAGGAATGTGCTAATATCCTCCCTAAATTAAAGTATTGCAAATATTGTCTTGGAGCTGAAGTACATACTATTAAGTCTTTGAAAAAAAAAAAAGCACTTAATTTTCATTTTACCTTTGCAATAAGTTTTGACCTTGCAGAGTCTCAATTAACTTTAAAGCTTGCTCCTTCCCAACTCCTGGAACCCCCTATAGAGAAATATGGAATATTATTTAATTACAAACAAAATATTCATGGTCTTACAAAACAATTTTTATCACATAGTGTACAGAAATTACAAAAAGTGATTCCAGATGTTAAGAATAAATTGAGAAAAATCTTTTTGACCAAGTTTAAGGGCAGAGAAGGTGACAGATTACAGCTGTACTACCTGTGTAACATATAAGCTGTTCTTATGCTCAACAGCACCTCAGATACAAGGCAAATAAAGAAGCAGAAAGCAAGAATAAACTAAAAGAAGTTCAGAACAGAGGAGTTACAATGAAGTTACAGTGAAACACTGGCATGGGTTTCCCAGAGAGCTGGTGGATGCCCCATTCCAGAAATATTCAAGGTCGGGTTAAAATGGGGCTCTGATTGACCTGGTTTAATTGAAGATGTCCCTCCATGCAGGGGGGTTGGACTCAGTGAACTTCAGAGGTCCCTTCTGACCCAACTATTGTATCAGTCTATGATTTAAAACACACATATTGCTTTCCAGTTTTTTCCATCTTCACCCTATTTTGCCAAGAATCTATAACTCTGATTATAAAGACTGTATTGAGTGTACTTTCTATTGCATCATTACAAATAAATCTATATTTATGCAGCTGTAATGGCACAACTGAATACATACAAACATATAAAATAAATCTACACATCAAACCAAGGCCACATTGGACTACAGTCAGACATTCAAGTAAAGTCAGATATTCAGCATCTGCAAGGAAAGCATTATTTTGATATATTTCAACAATTCAAGTACAATTATAGCATAATATTCTCATTTACTTTTTCTGCTAATCTCCACTCCCAATGCACTCCTGCAATTCAACTTTCTTTACAAGTTTCTATCTTTGTCTACTTTGCTGAGCTGCAAGAACTCAAAGGACCTATCTGACATCATAGAATTGTGACACTTTAGGACTATGTAAGAACCTGGCATTCTAGGAGCTGCATTGGTACAATAATCACTGATTATCCACTGTTTTTTTTTATTCCCTCTCTTTACACAGTACTAGTAAACCATTTAAAGATTCCTATAATAGAAGCAAAATTAAAAAAAAACAAAACCATTCAAAACAAAATTAATAAAAGGTGTGTTTTTTACAGCAGTATCAGCTGTTTAAAGGGCAGTTTTATCAAATTGGGACACAATTATTTAAGAAAAACTAGATATCCACTGTAAGCTTGAATGGGAGCAACCATTGCCTGAAGTCACTACATGAACTACATGGAAATCAAGTTTCATTCCACTTCCTTTCCATTTCAAATAGCCATTACAACAGTTTCTGTTCCAAGTCTCAAAAAAGAATTCAAGAGTTATAGTAAAGAAAAAAGAAAAAAAAGTGAAGTAGCAATGAGCAAGATTCCTCTCAATAATTAGGTAAACTTCCAAATAGATCACCTCTAATTCTTCATAAATTATGTATTTACAAACAATGGAACAGGAATACATCCAAACTGCATCCAGAACTGCCTTTACTAATAGCTACAGCTCAAAACCATCACTATTAAGTCTTCCAAAGAGCATAGAAAAAGCCATTTTTTCTTATTTTCCACAGCCCCTCTGGCAGGGATGCACTAGTATGTGACTTGTTACAAAGTATCCTCATAAACAATGGCGTTCTCACCCCTTGGCTCAATGCAATCAGCATCTAAACTTTTGCCTTCATCTCCATTATAGAAAAGGTTTGGAGCAACACAAAACAGTCTCAGAAAGACTGATGTTCATGAACCATTTTGAGTATCTTTAGCCTTTTACAAATAGAATTTACAGTGACTTACCACACATCTGCTGGATCATAGTGATCATGCATGCATTGCACAAGCTTTCTCAGCATGCACATCTCCCTTGATACACTTTGTTGTTTTTCAAGACAGTGTAAGCACCAAATAAAAAATAATTATATTGCTTACCTTTGGAAGATAATCACAGCCCAGAAGAACTGCTAGCCCAATCAAAGACTCTCTGTCACAACCGAGTTTCTCTTTAATAGAGGACATTGTGTAACTGTCAAGATGTGGATCCTGCAAGAAAAATTTACTGTGTATTATTGCTTTTACATCTGTTACAGATGGACTGCTCTGAGTCACGTTCAGTTGGGATTGCTCACTCACCCCTACTCACCCACACCTGCAGGAAAGGGGTCTACCCCATAAGACAAAGTGTAATAGAAAAAAAATAAACTGCCATTAAACTTTATAATGACACCACATGAACAACTATAGTTCTGGAACTTCAAGTATGGGCATCAACTGTTGAAAGAAACTAAAATAAGCCAAGAGGTCCAGCACACAGCTGTAACCATGTTACATGATGGGTGAGCAACTGGCTCACAGGTCAGGCACAACTGTTACAGTGGATGGGGTTAAATCAAGCTGGTGACCTCTCACTAGAAGAGTTCCACAGGGCTCCTGATCTCAGCCCACTTCTCCCCATCTTCATTAACCTCCCAAAGTTGACACCAAAAGAGTTAATACAATTTCAGGACTGGAAGGAATACTAAGTAAGTTTACCAACAACACTAAATTAGGAGGAGTTGCTGATTCCTTGAAGGGCAGAGAGAAACTAGAGAGAAGAGCATTCACCAACCATATGGAGTTTAACAAGGGGAAGTGCTGGATTCTGCACTTAGCACGGGGTAACCCTGGCTGTATGCACAGACAGGGGAATGAGATGCTGTGAAACAGCTGCAGAAAGGGACCTGGGGGTCCTGGCTGATACAAAGCTGGACATGAGCCAGCAGTGCCCTGGCAGCCAGGAGGGCCAAGCGTGCCCTGGGGACATCAGGCACAGCATCACCAGCCGGGCAAGGGAGGGGATTGTCCTGCTCTGCTCCGAGCTGGGGTGGCCTCACCGCCAGTGCTGGGGCAGTTTTGGGTGCCACAATGTAACAAGGACATTAAGCCATTAGAGTATGCAAAGGACGCAAAAAAGATGGTAAAGGGCCTTGAGGAGAAACCGTGTGAGGAGTGACTGAAGTCACTTGGTCTGTTCAGGCTGGGGGAGACTGAGGTGAGACCTCACTGCAGCCTTCAACATCCTCACAAGGGGAAGGAGAGGGCAGACACTGATCTCTGATCTTTTCACTCTGGTGACCAATGGCAGGACTCAAGGAAGCAGCATGAAGCTGTGTCAGGGGAGGTTTGGGTTGAGTATTGGGAAAAAGTTTTTCACCCAAAAGATAGTTGGGCACTGGAAAAGGCTCCTCAGGGAAGTGGTCAAAGCACCAAGATACACCTGACAGAGTTCAAAAAGTGTTTGGACAAAGCTCTCAGGCACATGGTGTGACTCTTGAGGTGTCCTGTGCAGGGCCAAGAGTTGGACTCAATATGATGCACCTCTTCCAACTCAGTATACTCTATGATTCTAGGTGGTTTTATTGTTTACTACCTGTAAAAAAAAGTGTGCAAAACTAACATTATCAAATCCTAGTGGCTGTTCAAGTCATTTCAGAAACAGAAGTTTTTAAAATGCATGTAAACATTTCAATGTACCACTTAAGTAAAATAACAGAAAAAGAATAAAAAAGTTACCTACCATAGTAGTCATAAGCTAAAGGAATGTTTGAAAGGTAAAGGGACTCAAATATAAAATGGAATCAAGACTAACATGAATCAAAACATAAGGCACTGCCTTCTTCCTCAATCACAACAAAAAAATCCTCCCAAAAGACAACAAACCAAAGTGATCCACTTTGCTTGAACAGTCACACATTCACAAATGATTTTTTATGCTGACCTGTATATGTAACTAAGTACACCTGAAAGACTGAGCTTGCCTTCATTGTTGGTGATAAATGATAAGGAAGCTGAATGAAAGAACAAGGTCAAGGAAGAACTCAAACATGGTGTCACCAAACCAAATAATCTTCCATCAACCCTAATTATTTTTTTAAGGAGTTAGTTGTTTGTAGTGCACTTTTGTTCTTTCGATTTTCTCAGATCTCTGAAGTATTTTCTCAAGAAGTCTTTCAGATGAATATTATAAATTACAGAAATTTGGGGTAGTCTTTTAGCAGTTCTGGAATATTGTATCTTAACAAATGTACACTTCAGTTTAAGGCCATAAGTTACTTGGTTTTTTGAATTATCACAAAAATTGATTAGGATGCAAATGTACAATCTCTACCTTATTCATATTCAATTGGGACAAACAGAATTAATTGCAAGTATATTCATAATAAAATGCACCTGTGAACACTTATTAGACCCAGGAGACCGATCATTCTCATATGACCTAACAGTAACATTTATAGGAAGCAATTACTTCACTCAACTTCTCCACCATGAAGGAGGAAATGTGAAAAAAAATTTGCTATTTAGCTTTATTTGAGACACCACAGGGTACTAGAAACACAAGCAATACTACCCTGTTCTCATTAGTTTTCCTCTCACAGCCACTACAAGAATTACCAGTGAATCAAATAAAATGTTCATGTCCTAAACATACTATTTTAAACAAATTCAACTACTACAAGGTAAGTTTAATAACACGTAAGTATTTTATGAAGTCCCTTCTTTCTGTACATTTCTGTAAAAAGTCCACAGAAAGGGTGGGAACGGGGTGAGTTACATTACCTTAGCATTCATGGCAAAGTTCCTATAAACTGTTTGAGCTCCATACAAGAAAACATCTCCATCATTGGTAATGCAGCCATCAACAAGTCCTTTTGCATTTAGGTAGGCACACATGGCCTCTGCTTCTCCAGTTGCTTGAACCCATGGGACACCTAAACACTCCAGCAGTTCAAGACACTAAAAGAAGAACACAAATGGAAAGAGGTTGAATGCTGAGCTATTAAAGTCACTTATTAGCATGTATTTTCTCAGATACAAGTGCATATAAAAACCACTACTGTTGCTCTGCCTATGTAATGAAAGCACTGTGTTAGCAAAAAATAATTTCCTGTAACAGTGAAAAATAAATATCCACAAAGACCTAAGTATTAATTATAGTACTTGAACACAGCATAATTAATGGCCACTCCTCCTTCACAAAAATCTTTACATTTTAAATAGATATTTAGGATGTTTTCAGAAGAGTAGTATCAAAGGAGTATTTATCTTTATGAAGGAATGCCATTAACTCAAGCAGTAATGCTGAGCCAGAACAAACATCTTCCAACAGGTGCTAAACTCTCCAGGAATATCAAGCAGAAAAATAGAATGCTGTCATTCTACTAAGACTAGACCAAATGCTGTTATCCTACTAAGACTGGACCACTGTACAAGACACGCCAATATATACTTAAGAATTTCAGAGAAAACACTTTATTTTAGAATTTAAGAATAAAACATGAATTGGTATGTACAGTCTAGTGAAGCCCTGAATGTCCATAAATTCTATTTCATAAAATTCTGAATGGACAAAAATGGTTAATGAGGGTGGGAGGATACAAAGAAGTATGGATACTAACACTATAAAAGACCAGCAAAGTTAAATTTTGCAACAAATGCTGTTACAGCATATGCATATCACAACATGCACAGGAACATATCAATGAAAGAATTATTCTGACACTGTTCCTCTTCTATAACAGATGCTGTAAGCCCTGACTTTAAAGGTGCACATTCCTTTAAACCTCAAAACACCGTTTACATTTGTTATGTGTAAAGCAGTGAGAGACTGAAATGTTAGGGGTTAATGACTGAAACAATTGGCCATTTGAAAAAGCACCAGGTGCTTTGCTGAGGCCAATGAGGCTAGCAGAAGAGAATTTTTGGGTGTATGTTGGTGAAACATCTGATCCAGTATGACACAGGGGGTGCACACCCACCATGGGAGGATGACCATAACAAACCAGCCTTGGTTTAGCAACAAGCTGGAATTTGAGTTGGGTGAGGCTGACAATAAACAGATTCTGTGAGGTGAAATAATGCTTTTTATCTTTCCAATTTCCTCCTTTACACAACTAGCTCAGGTGTAAAAAATGTACACACCACTCATTTAGTGTCATTCCACCCTAAATCCTCCACAAAGGAATCTATTAACAAGAACCTCAGTTACCCAGCCTTCAGGGGTGGCTTGTAGCAAAAGCTATCAATTATTTCAAGTCCCTGTATTTAATTTGGTTAAGATTTCTTTCTATCACATTAAAAATACTGTAACACTCAGTTACTCACCTCTTTTAACATGGCTTTAAATAAAGATCTTCCTGTTCTTACAGCTCCAGATTTCTTTGAAGGCCCATAGCGCATCTCATTCCTCTTGCTCATGGTGTCTGCTTTCAGCCTGGGGGCCTCTCCTTCCATGACAAACACTAGTTTAATTCCCATTGATGTAAAGAAAGAGAACCGAAAAAATAGGTTTCTGCAATTAAAGCAAAGTGTTTAGAAACTGAACTATTTCTGAAGACTGATTTCTTCAGACATTTTCCTTATATCCCTTATATTTTCCTGACCCTACCACTGGAAAAACCCTAGCATTGTCTTTACCTCTATGATTCTCTCGCTCCCAAGCCACACAAACCTCTGATGTATATTCCTGTCTTTGGCTGAAATTGTCATACTATGAAATTGTAGCAGCTTTACAAAATTCCCAAGAAAATACCATGTAAGGACAGGAAAGATCTTTTGCAGGTATAAAGACCTAACCAAACTAAAAGGCTTAACAAAAATACATTTAATATCCAAAATCTGCCTCCAAACACATTGATTCATTGATATTTACATTGATTCATTTATATCAAATATTAAGCCCAAATCTATCAATACAGGTACACCCAAAGTGACTGAATGCTGTGGTATTGGACAGACTTACAGATACCATTACCATGCCAATTCATTTCATATGCAGCAGTAAAATTAACAGCAGTCATATCAAGCAGCATATGCTTTTATCAGTAATTTCAGTATCAATCGTTCAAAAGGAGTACACCAAACACACCAAACATTTACATCTCTTTGACTGACATGGAGAGACCATTACTAGATTTAATTTTGAACAGTTACTACTGGCAAAAAAACAGTAAGCTGGTCTTCTGAGGTTACTTCTATTTTCACAAATGATGTAAAAAAAAAATATCAATCCGTACAATAAGTTACTTGAAAATAAAAATTCTCAAAAAAATTTAATTTTCAACTGTTTGAAAACATTTTTTGGTAGAAATCTTTTCAACCATTTGTCTTGCTTTGGAGATCTGGATCAATGCTTCCATTCCACTGCACACAAGACATCCTACCAGACTGATGTAATGACTGTGGTCATGCTGCCATGTTTTATAGTTAATTATCCATTTGGGTTTGTAAGTATTTTTACTTACAAAGTACGTTTTAAGACATTATTCTCAGAAAATGCTGACATTTCGTAGCATGCTGAATTTAACAGAAGTCATAGGAGTGTATAACATCATCAATAACTCAGTATTCTGCACTGATAACCAATAACACTGATGAAAATTCGTGCATATTTTCATTTTTGTCAGCACCATTTGCAGAAAACAGTGCTTTGAAATCATAGATGCTTAGACAAGCTTATTCATTAGGTAAGTAATTTAAATTTAAAAAAATATATGTATATTCTTCAAGTTTGTTCAAATGCCCGAAGAATTATTTAAACATATTTAATTCAACATGGGGGTCTACTTAGAATTAACTCTGAACCCTTTATATAAGTGTAGCATAAGTGATAATTGAATCAAAACACCAGTCATATGAATTTCAGAGCTACTTTTAGAAATCTATTGAATAAGTAACATATTTAAATTACACAGCTCAAAAACTTCTGCGTGAATAATTTATATGGATATCATACCTGAGATGTGGCTTGGTAACTACTCCAACCATCTTTTTAACAGTCTGTGCTTCACAAACCCATAAACTTAAATCAACAGCAAGTGTTTTCCCTCTGAGACTGCTCAGGTTGACAGGCTGTCTCACAGGCTCAAGGATTTGCCAAAGATAAGTCACTCCCATTGTTTTAGCTTCCTTGTTGCCAGAAAGATTTTAACTGTGAAGATCAAACAAAATAAAACAGCTTCAGAATATGACAAGAAATATTATGATCAAGAGGTTCAGAAGATAAATATATTTGCTATTAATAGTTCTACTTCCATGAGCAGAGAACACTTGCAACCAAACGACTCCAGTTCACAGATAGTTTATTATCAAATACCTTCTTTGGACTGAACAGTTGCATTAGTAATAAGCTGAACACAAACAAAAAAAACTCAGTTGAGGAAAAGAAAAAAAAAGTGAAAAAATATTCATTTCCAAGTCTCACATATGCCTTACATAAACACACTCCAAGCTTTATTCAAAAGCAAACCACAGGATTCTCAAGGCAAGTACTTCCTGATTTGAGGTAGGATTCACATTAAAATTTTCTGTTCAAATAGAAGTAGCTTAAAGCTATTTGATGAATATTTACAATGACAACAGAATTTAAACTTTCCTTGCATTCCAAGAAATTCTGGCTTCAGAAATTCAAGTTGGAGTTCAGGAAAAAAAATGTGGTATTGCTGCAGTGGTTGCTCACAGGTTGCAGACATCCTTAACATCCAGCTGGCATACTGTCCTACTGCTTTAATCCAGTGCCAGTGGGAATCTCTCTGAGCAGTGAATCAGCAATGACTGACACTGAAGTTTGGGAAGAGAACTCCAGTGTAATATGAAGAAGAAGGCATGACTTTGTTTTGGCCCTGGGTACCTGAGGAATAGCTCCACCCAACATGCACACTCAGCTCAAGCAGGTGCTCCTTGGCCAGAGATACCCACATCCATCCGAAAATTGTTACTTTTCTGAACAACTTGTTACTTAAGGCAGGCACAGAGCCCAAACATAGTACTGCTTCGGGATTGGGCCAATTTGTTACTGAGCCCTCAACACAGCATGACGATTCTGAACCTCCCTTCCAAACACCTTCCGACATTCTCAGACTGCAGAAACACTCATGTGTATGTTTTCAGTGTCAATTTTGGTATTGTGTGACTACCACTACTTATAATGGATGCCAGTTGAAAACTCACACCCACTAGGAGATATATTTCTTTGTCTTATATAACTTACACTGCTCCACTCTCCATGGTACCCCATTACCACACTCATTTTCTCCTGTTTCATTATTCTTCTGGTTTTCACACCTTGCCAGTTTTATACAAGGCCACTAGCACATACTCTGCTTTCCCTCTCTACAAGACCAATTTATTCCTGCACTGTCTCATCATACAGTTTGTCTCATGCTTATTTATTTTCTCTCTTCTCTCACAACATTAGAATATAAAAATCAAATACAATGTGGAATGTTTCGTATTTCTTTCTGCTTTTGATACTAATGTACACTCAGATAAATTAAAATATTCCTTTGAATAAAGCAGACTAGATGACCTAGCAGTGCTCAGAGCTGCTTAAGGCATGTGAGGAGCTAAGCCACTGTGTGGTCTCTCACACTGACCACAGTCTGTCAGAACAGCAAGCCTGCCTTTGGAGGGTACATTCCTTTATATTCCAGTTCTGTTTGAAAGCAAGGCAGCTATTCAATTCCAAGTTGTTTTTAAACCAAGTTCCCATGTTAAAATTTGATTTAACAGAATTTAGGTCTCTAATCCATTCCTTTAACTACTACAATCACTCAACCTCATTTTAGTTGTATGCATACAGAATGTTGCTTTCATTGTAATACCTCAAGCAGATAAAATTAGCTAAAAATACAAATTAAGCATACAACTACATAGTACAATTTCTTGAAATCCAGGATGATCAGTTTCTCTGATGCACAGGGGTAGTACACAAACCTTCTCGAAAGACAAACACAGTAATTCAGGTTCAGTGAGAGAACATCTAACAAAGAAGAGAGATGTCTTTTTGGTGCTATCATTTGGTTTCTGCTAGTCTTCATCAACACATTTTATTAAAAAACAACTCTGTTAGTCAGTTTCTAAATATTGTTATGGAGTGTCACATGGTACTTAACTAATGGGAAAGACAAATACACTACAAACACACTACGTTTGGTTAGATTACAAATAATTTTTAAAAAGTATAAAAATTGAAAACTAAAAAAAAATGGCCGACTTTTTCATTGTAATAAAGTACAGCTATTGGAAGACCTAAGTTTTTCATATCCCATTGAATATATAATTAGAAGTGAGTTATGAGAGTCTGCAAGACCGACCATTCTTTGCTTTTTTTGAGTGTATTTTGTAAAATATTTAAATTTGAATTCAGTGTACAAATAGCTCAACTACTCTTAATATGAATGATTTGTCTATTCGGATTTTATTTAAGAGCTTCGTTCATCACAAGCCTCCCTCCAACCCTAGAGAGACAGCAGCTTCCAAAGAACAAAGACCGAACTCGATTTATTTTCATATACTTAGAAGTCACTGAAGATAATTAACAGTAAACATAAACACCCCCCTACAAAACCTTCTCAATGTCTTTTTAGGCCAGAATATGCTAAACCTATAAAACTTCTATGTCTTATATAGTGCTTTTAGACTACATTCTGCTCTAAGTTTTTTACACTGCCAGAAATGCCAGTTATTTAAAAATACCTACAGAAAGCATTTAACGCAGAAGTTCAATTCATACAGAGATACTTTCACATATTACCAAGAGAACTTGCAAAGACAGCTAAGCATATATTTTACGTCTCACCCAGAGGCCTTTAAAAAGGAGGAAACACACGGCGGAGGAAACACGAAAGCCCAGACGTTTTTAACAACTCGCTCCCTGTCTGCGTAACCCCAGCACAGCTTTGCCAATAAACCTGCGCACCCGAAGGACAGCAGTGGTGGCCTTCAGCATTTGCAGCTTCCTCCTCAAGTGCCTAAGGATTTCTCCCGCTGGATGAACACAACCCAGAGCAGGCGCAGGCGAGAGGAGCTCCCGGACCCGCGGGCTCCCCGCACGCAGCGTTTGAAACTCCCGCCCTGCTGCGCCAGCGCCCGCCGCGCACCGCGCCCACAGGAACAGGCGGGCCCGAGCTCCCCTGGCTGCTCAGCCTCGGCTCGGGAACGGCTCCACCTCGGCTCGGGAGCAGCTCCGCCTCGGCGGGGTCCAACAGGAACGCAGAGCCCCGTGAGAGCCCCCCCCGGGCCCGGGCTGACCGGCTCCAGAGCAGCGAGCGCTCCGCCCCCCCACCCCCCCCACCCGAAAATGGCGCGCGCACGGAAACGGGCCCCGCGGAGCGCGCAGGCGCCGCGCGCGCGGCCGCGGCTCTTCCGCCCGTTCCGGCCCGTCCCGCCCCGTCCGCCCCGCCGAGCGGGGATCGGGAGCTGTCCCAGGTAACGGGGCGCGGAGCAGGCGTGGGGTGGGGTGAAGGGAGAGGAGGGATGGGTGACCCGTGCTGGGCGAAGATCCTGGCGGGCGCTGTCCGGGCGCGCCCCGTTCTCTGGACAGCTGGGAGGGAAGGGAGGGGAGGGCGGCCTGGCGGCCGCAAGGCCGGGCAACCGCTGCCACCCGCTCCTCCCGCTCCTCCCGCTGGCCCCGGCCGCGGGTGCTGTCGCAGGTGGCTCTGTGGGGCCAGTTAGCGGTCGGAGCTGGCGTTTGGCACCCGCTGCCCACCGTGGGTGCCCTTCGGGGTGCGAGCGCTACCTCTGGGTGCCCACCTCTGCCAGTGGAGAGCAGGAGCCGCGGCCACCCGGGCATTCCAGCCGCCCAGAGACCCGTGTCTCTTTCGTAGGGGGTAGGGGATCCTTCGGGTTCCTGGTGTTGGGAAAAGCAACAGGTAATCATGTACTTGAGGTGATTTCTGCCCCTCTTTCTTTTTCGCTGTCCGTAGGAGTCAGAGCTGCCCTCTGTGCCGCAGTGCAGTTCTGGGCTCCTCAGTACAAGAGAGAGATGGAAGTCCAGGGGAGGGCTGTGAAAGATGATTAAGGGACTAAAGCATCTCTCTTATGAGGAGAAGGCTGAGGGAGTTTGGCCTGTTCAACTTAGAGAAAAGACTGCTGAGAGGGGACCTCAATCTGTATAAATATCTAAGAAGGATGGTGTCAGGAGCAGGCTCTCCTTGGTGGTGCCAAGCAGTAAGACTAGAGGCAATGGGCAGAAGCTAATGTACAAGAAGTTCCGCCTGAACATAAGGAGGAATATCTTTAATGTGCAGGTGAACACGAGCTGGAATTGATTGCCCAGAGAGGCTGTGGAGGCTCCCTTACTGGAGATGCCCGGACACAGTCCTGTGCTGTGTGCCCTGGGATGACCCTGCTTGAGCAGGGAAGTGGGATCAGATGACCCAACTGTGTTCCCTTCCAGCCTCACCCATTCTGTGATTCTGTGGGTCAGGCAGTGCTTCTCCAGGGTTTAGGTGGGATGGTATAGGCTTCTTATGCGCTGGCTGCAAATATATTAGGAGAAGAGTCGTGAACGTCAGACATGTGGTCTTGCATAGAACATCTGTCTCACATAGTCTCCCAAAAATGTAGAGCACCCCACTGCTGTATCTGAGGCTGGGCTTCTGACTTCAGCCTTCTGAAATACCTTCCTGTACAACACATAGTGTTGCACTTCCTTCATTATTATTATCTGCTAGTGTTAATTTGTGTTTTGTTGCTGTATTTGTGACTGTTAAATGTAGTGTGCTATACATCAGCTAAAGACCTCAGGTATTTTCTTCCTATTCTTCCCTTTGCTTCTTCCCGTATCTTGTGTTCATCCTACCACAGGTCTTCTCTGATGTCTTTGCTTTACCTCTGTTTTTCCAGCTGAGTGAAAGGCAGGGTTATAGCTGGGCTGGGCCCAGAGTGTTCAAAGTGGATGTCCCACAAAACTGATGGGACACCTTCCTGCCTGTTGTGGATACCAGGCCAGTGAGGGCTGCTAGAAAGCCAGTTATGTGTGTTTGGTGACAGCAGGTTGGTTGTGTCTCTGGATGAGCCAAGCTGTGACCAGCCAGGTAGGGAAAAGGGAAACAGTTGTGGAGCTCCACTGTGGTGAATACTGTGGAAATATAGGCCATTGATTAAGTTGGGCATGGATGAACATAAGTGGATGCAGCCTCTGCCTTCCTATCGTTTGATGTGTAGAGGGTAAGTACTTTTCTACTATAACATGTAGCAGTCCTTATGGTTTTATACAGGAGGTTTGGGGCTTGCATTTTTTTTTGTGATCTCATTATATGCATAACAACTGCTTGTTATAATTTGTAGTGCTTCTTTGATTGTTTTTATAATTGAATCTGTCTTGCCTTTATTTGCTCCCAATTATGGGTCCAGTTTTTATTCCTAACTGTAAGTTAGGACTCTAAGTTCCTTGATAGTGAAGTTTATTTTTTTATTAAATCATTACTCTTGATTTCTCTTCCTGAATGACTGTTGGATTCTTGTTTGAATTATTAACTTGATTTTGTCATCATACGTTTCCATTAACATAGTCTTACTTTGTATGCAATATACTAAAGTATTTTTTATACTTTAGTTTTTAAATATGATGCCTGATCCATTAAAAAATCCTTTTGTTAATATTTTTCAATAATATCCATTGTTGGCTTCTCAGTAGTCTATTACATGTATTAAAATGTATCGATGTATGTTTTTGCCAGTTTGTTTCCAGTATAGTATTGCATACTTTAATAACCTATAATTAATAGGTTGGATCAACTTCTTTCCCTTTGCCTTGATAGTTATTCCTGAACAGTTGTTAAAGCTAGTGCTAAGACTGAAAACAATGATTTTTTCAATTAAAAACTTAATGTAGAAAATCAGAGGTGTCTTGGTGCAAGAGTTTTGGGAGCAATTAGTGTAAAAAATAACTTTTCTTATGAAAAAAATCAGGATGACATGAAGATAAAATTCAAATATGTGTCATTTTCTGTGTATTTATTTTTTAATATGTTGATTATTTCTTCCTGTACCTTTTAAAACTTTGTTTCTTGTGAAATCTTATTAATGGGTTCCTTGTGGTTGAGGTCAGTTTCTTGCTTCTTTCAGCTTTTTTGTGCTCAGGAAGGCTCTGCATCCACTGATATTGGTTGTAATTTCTGAGGCTACTTAATACAGTTTGCTTGTAGTTCAAGTTAAGTTTTGTCCGTAGTACTTCTTTGTAGTAGCTCTTCAGCAGTTTGGAGTTGCAGACTGTTCTGTCTTTTGCCTTCCTCATAGTTAGATGGCATGAGATTATTTTGTTCTGTTTTCTGCTATTAATACTCTCTTTTCCTTAAATGTTCAAATAGTATAGCAATGGGACTCATAGTCCTCATCTTTAGTTTGGAGGTTATTAATTACAACACTTAAACATTATGTTTCCCCTTCTTTTTAGAGGAAGATTTTAATGGAACAGCAGATTCCATTAATGTTTGTCTTCATACTTGAGTGATGGATTCCAAGAGCTTGCATGTGACTGTTTCCTGGTCTGAGTAATTTGGGCATGAAGGCATGTTTTTGTAGTAAACCGAGAGT
This sequence comes from Anthoscopus minutus, assembly GCA_013399455.1. Taxonomy (NCBI): domain Eukaryota; kingdom Metazoa; phylum Chordata; class Aves; order Passeriformes; family Paridae; genus Anthoscopus; species Anthoscopus minutus. The sequence continues at coordinate 26,786 of VWYI01043701.1, read as the reverse complement.
AGCATAGCAAAAGGTATGTAAGCAGAATTATGAAGTGCATTTGCTCCTTGATTTCCTTATGTGTAGTATTAAACTACATAACATAAAATGGATATGACAGTTTTGCTGTAAATACTTTATGGACATTGTCATGGTAATAGTAACATTAATCATAATCATCAGTAATAAGTATCATCATCCTTCTCTTCCTCCTCTTAATATTTGATAAAAAAATCCCTACCATACAAAATTATTGTAAGAGTGTCAAATGGGAAGTTTATTGCATTTCTGCATTTACTATGAATTTTGTTCATTCCACATAATGGAAAGGGATTAATACTACTTTTTCTTTATCTTTTAGATGCTGTGTCATAGAAAATTAATGAGAGGATGATAAGACACTGTATTTTATAAAGCAGTCAACAAATATATAGACTAGAAATGAGATATTCTTTGTAATGATGTAGGAAATTGTGATGTCTCTTGTGTCTCCTATAATAAATGCTGTTCTCTCTGATGCTTGGTAGTATTCTCTGTCTGACCTCCTGTCAATTGGATTTGGGCAGTAGTTTGACCAGAACATTAGGCTGACACAGGGAAACTGCTGAGAGAAGCATCTCTTTCTCCACAGTGACCCAAGCATGGTGAAGTGGTGGTTAGGGAGCTCACCTAACTAACGTTAAAAGAAAGAATTTTTTTCCTGCATTAGTTTTTAGTCGAATCAGAAAGTTGAGGTGATATATTGTTTTGTTGTGTAAAGAGCTGCTTCGACTCAGGGGGATGAGGCAGAATAAGGAGAGGGAAGAAAGACTGCTCCTCTCCATTGCAGCATGAGTTCTTGTGGGTGAAGTTGTACTTCAGCAGTCTTTATTTCATTGAGTTCTCTATAGTTTCCCCAAGTAATTAATCTTAAAACATTTACAGAGAGAATGTGGAGCAAGACCCACTGAGAAGCTCTAGGAGGGTCTGAGGACTTTGATAAGGGGGCCCCTGGGGTCCTGAGGCTGTGCTGACCCACCCAGCTTACTTACTGAACATGTCACCTCCCTCCAGGAGATGATGTTAGGAGCTGTTAGGCTGACCTGTATGACTTCTGTCCTGGATCATCCCATCTGTCCCGAGGGACAAGGAAGTGCTTGCTAGTTGTCATCACCTGTATCCATGACTTCTGGCCTCCAAGCCCCTCAGTGTGTTTAGACATGTATTGCCAACTTTGGACATGCTCTTTCTCTAATGCTGGTCATTCTTTCCTGTACCCCACACATCTAAAAAAAATATTTTTATTAATTTTTATAAATAAGCAGCCTATTCTTAGGCCATATGTCATGCAGTGATCTTTCTACAGGAGTGAATGTTAGGTACAGTTACTGCCTCTGGATTTTGCTTGAGTTGATGATGTGCATTAAAGTTGGTTGTCATCTTTCTTAGAGGGAAGTTCTAGATTAAATTTCAGCAAACAAAGCTGAGTAGGAGAACATGATCTATTTCAGAAAAGTTTTGATGTCACAAAACTGCACTGTTGTTAGTTTTAGCCTGTTTTAGATACTTAATAGTAGCTGACTCAACTACCAACAAATAAAAAGATTGTGCATTGCATGTGTGTAAATAGCACCTTGCTTCTACTTAGGGCACACATGTTGACTTCTGTGTTTTGTCTGGCTTTGGGTCTGTAGGTATGAAGAATGTAATATATACTTTTGAGGGAATAAAAACCATACCATAAGCTTATGATTACAGAAAATATGAGATTTTTATATGCTTTAGGAGAGCTTGTTACTTTCTCAAGATTCGTTTCAGACCAGTCCTGTTAGTGCTGGAAGTCTGTGTCACTTATTGATTTGTAGAGAAAATTCATACATGTGTCCTCTATAGAGAGAATAGTTATCCTTTATTAGGAGCCTTTTGTTTACTTGTGATCATATTATACTACCTTGTGTGTAAGAAACAGCATAGGAACAGTGCTATGAATCTAAATTTTCGTTTATTCTACTTTTATGTGTTCTGCAAATTTGTTTTCTTAGCTTTTATTTGTCAACCACAAATAATTAATACACTTTGGTTTTGCCCATGAAGCTGACTTCAATCAAACCTGTATTGATGCTACGGATCATACTGTGTTAGTTATGTACTTTTTGCCACTAATCTTCAACCCCATTGCTAACCAAAAACAATTTTAGCAAGTGTTCCAAAGTCTAATGTAGCAAGGGAAACAGAATCAAGGTTGATTTTGTTTTTAATCAACACATTCAACTTGGTTAGAATAATGAAGCTGTGTTTCTTTTGTTTTGGTGCAACACTTTCATAGGAAGCATAGCCTTAAATTACTGAGATTTCAGTTCTGGAAAACTATTTGTTGCAATGTTTGCTGTGATTTTGATGTTTGTTTTACCAAAGTAATTTATTTGGTATGTCTGTGCTGTCACGTGTGGGTATGTCGTCACCTAGAAGACTGAAACCTGTATTTCATTACTTTGATTTTTCAGTACTCATGGGTAAGAGAAAGGAAGAAAGTGTTGCAAATCCTGGGTCCCAGAAAAGGCAGAGAAAAGAATACACAGATGTACATACTGAGGATAGTAGTGCCTCTTCACAGTCGGTAAGTGGTTTAAAAAGTCACAGAAACGAAGATAGAAGAAAAGTTCTGTGCTTATTGAAATAAATGTCTTGAAATAATGTGTAGGCAGCAGTGGAAGAAAGATAAAAGAGAACCTAGGGACACTGTGATGAGGACTTCTGCATGAGGTTATTCTTACCTCATTTCTTTTGGGTCATCATTAGTTATAATAGTTGATCATAAAACAACAATATTCTGATTTCGTAGAAGGAATACTACTCCAGTTGTCAAGTAAATGAAGGAAATGGATTTTGACAGAACTATGGTATATTTCATTTATGGTGTAGTAAAAGGAGACAAAATATTTGGAAAACTAATTATTTACTAAAAGAACTGCAAAATACTTGTTTGTTTTGCATAGCTGACATTTTCAGATGTCTAAAAATACTAGTGTTTAAAATGCAAATTTTGATGGAAAAGAAACTTGAAGAGAGGAATATTATTTCTTCTGCTTTTCTTTTAGTAGTTTAATTTTAGTTTGATAGAAGATTTTTAAAAAATTATTTTTGAGATTGCAAACACTGTCCTGTGTATTTAGACTGGACATTGGGAGACATTTCTTTACCAGTGGTAAAACATTGGACAGGTCTTCTTTGGGAGGTTGAAACTGTCTGGGTGCCAGGTGTGCACCAAAACCACTCTGTCACTGCCCTCCTCTCCTGGGCAGCAGGGAGAAAATAAAACAAAAGGCTTGTGGTTGAGATAAGGGCAGAGAGAGATCACTCCCCAGTGACTGTCATGGGCAAAACAGACTCAGCCTGGGGAAATTAACTGAATTTATTTACAATTAAATCAGTATTTGAGAGATAATGAGAAATGAACACAAATCTTGAAAGACCTTTCCTCTACCTCTCCTTGGCTCAACTCCCAATTTTCTTCCCCCCTCAACAGCACAGGGAATGGGGTCTGTGGTGTCTCTGCCATTCTTTCCTCTTTGGAGGGAGGACTCACACTCATTCTCTGCTTGTGTGGATCCCTTCCACAGGATGCAGTCCCTCAGGAACAGCCTGCTGCAATGTGGGTCTCCCATGGGGTCACAAGTCCTTCCAGCAAACCTGCTCCAGTGTGGGCTCCTCTCTCCATAGGCCACAGGTCCTGCCAGGAGCCTGCTCCAGAGTAGACTTCCCATAGTCACAGCCTCCTTTGGGAGTCCCTCTTCCAGCACAGGGCTCTCAGTGGGCTACGGCTGGACCTCTGCTCTGAAGCCTGGAAGACCTCCTGCCCCTCCTTCACTGACCTTGGTGTCTGCAGAGCTGTTCCTCTCATATATTCTAACTCCTCTCTTCTCTGGCTGCAATTGCAATTGCAATTTCCCTTTCCTGACTCTCAGCCTAGAGGCACTACTGCTGTTGCAGCCTGGGCCAGCGATGGTTCTGCCTTGGGGGTGGCTGAGGAATGGTGGTGGCTCTGTCAGACATGGGGAAGCTTCTGTAGTTTCCTGCCCCTGCTACCACAACCCAAAGCCAGCACAGCTTCCTAGTCAGGAGGTTGGTGCCCCAAACCTGTCAGTATTTACAAGACATTTGAACAATGCCCTCAATAACATGCTTCAATTTGGTCAGCCATCTGTGTGAACCTAGTGTCTTAATAGTTTATGTGGTATTGATGGTAAGTTAGTAGTACGGAGAACTGAAAGTTACTATGTGTGAAGGATCAGCTTTGGTAACTTTTTATTTTACTATGTAACTGCTCTTTCTATAAGAGGCTTTACACAGTGTCATGAAACTCTTCTGTTTCCTTGTGGCTTGTAACAACCAATGTTTTATATTATACTGTCATTTTAATTCTAATTGCGTTTAAAATACATAAACTTAATCTCATTAAAATGCATACATAACTTAAATTTTCATTGTTCATTCTTTAGCCTGATGGTGAAGTTGGGATAATTGAAAGTATCCAGCTGAAGAATTTCATGTGCCATTCAAATCTGGGGCCTTTTCAGTTTGGATCAAATCTCAATTTTGTTGTTGGAACCAATGGAAGTAAGTATTACTTGCATAGTGTCTTTGTCAAAGAGCACTTCTGTTAATAATGTGGAATATGTAATTTTTATTTGAAAAAGAGTTGCTAGCCATCTTTCAGGCATGGACAAGAATTCACTTTCAAGTTCACTGAGGTACTTACTACTCAAGTCTATCCCAGTAGTTAAAGGCTGGTGAATTAGGTCTTAACATTGGAGATTTTTGCAAAAGATAATGTGAATATAAATATTTTAATATCTAAATAATAAATAAATTTTTATTTGAACTAAATGTACTTAAGTGTTTATTATTAAATGCGCAGTAGTTGTCCAAGTGCCTGCAGTGCCCATCACTGAGTTTGGAGGAGCCACAGTGATTGTAATGGGAGGGTTGAGGTACTGCTGATTTATAATGCTAAACTAGATCTGAACCACATTCAGCAGCATCTTGCTTCCTGATGATTTCAGCTTCCCAAGGACATCCCGAATTTTGAAACGCTGTCGCAGTTAGCGTGCAGGAGGAGGGGGAGATGTGTCCTGGCTGGTTGGCTCTCGGAGGAGGAAGGGTGAAAGGTGTCATTGAGAGCCGCTGCCGCCAGATGGCTCCCGCAGCCCGGCCGTGCGCGGCCCCGGCGCGTCTCGGGGCCGGCAGCTCCAGCATGGCTTGGAGTGTCATTTATCATGGCATATCTTACCGCCAGCGTGACAGCGCCCTTCCAAATTATAACCTTAGCCCAGGCCCCAAAGGGGATTAACACCAAAGCAGGGTGTGAGGAAGGTGTTACATAATGCAGCTCTGAGAACCAGCACGACTCTTGAGAGCAAATAAATCAGCATTGTGATCAGCACCTGTTAAAATAATATTATGAATGCTTACAGCAAATTTGTTTTAACATACTCTGGTCAGTTATATCAACCATTTGAGCCCCACATTGGGTGCTGGAAAGGACTGTTTAATCCCTTTTGCAACTAAATACCGTGCCGTCACTCAGTCACTTCCCTGTGTCCCCCAGTGGGATGGGAAGGAGAATTGGAAAAAGGTAAAACCTTTGGTCTGAAGTAAGAACAGCTTAATAATTGAAATAAAATATAATAATTGTTGTAATGAAAAGCAGAAGGAGGAATAAAACCCAAGAGAAACAAATTAAGCATAATACAATTTCTCACAAACAGCCCGTCCCTGAGCATCAATCACTGCTCCTGGACAGCATCCCCCATTTTACACACTGGGCATGACATTCTATTGTATGGAGCATCCCTTTGGCCAGTTTGGGTCCGTTCTCCTGGCCCGGCTCCCTCCTGCCTTCTTGTGCACCTCCTCGCTGGCAGATCACGTGACACAGAAGAGTCCTCGACTTTGCTACTTAGCAACAGCCAAAACATGCTATCATAGCATGTTATCAGCATTGTTCTCATGCTGAACCCAGAACACAGCACTGTACGAGCTACTAGGTCAAAAAGGAACTCCATCCCAGCTAACTCTAATGGGACACACAGAAAGTATTGTAGGAAAAGGATCTTTGTCAATACCTCATTATATGAGCTCACCTCTGGAGAAAGAATTAAAAAAATTAAACATTGATTTTTAAAGAGAGCATGAAAACCTTTCACATTGTTAGATAAATAGTAATGTGTATTTGATTTCTTCTGTTGTATACACATTTTCATTATGCTTTTAAAAAAGAGGAGATTCCTTCCTTCTGACCTGTGACATATTGAATACACATTGCTAAATAGAAGTATCAGAAATTTGGCTCAGCATGTTGGGTTTTTTTAGGGAGAACCTTGAAAATGGCAGATACTTTACTAGCATAATTCTTATTTTATATGTTCAATAATGACAGAATTTGGCCTTCTAATGCATGAATATATAAGAAGTCAAAAAATTATAATATGGATGGAGTAGAAGTTAAAATACCTTCTCTTTAAAACAAGTTCAATTTTTCAATTACAGGTGGAAAAAGTTCTGTATTAACAGCACTAATTGTTGGACTTGGTGGAAAAGCCACTGCAACTAACAGAGGTTCCTCATTAAAAATGTTTATTCAGAAAGGAGAGATGTAAGTAAAACTTTAAAGTTACATATGTAGTTCAGTGATTGTCATTGAGGTTAGCTTATGAGTTTTCTGTTTATGCTAATTTTCTGCATCTTCTTATGGGATCCACCAGACTTGAATAAAAAACATAACGCTGAAGAGACTATATTTAAACAAAACTCTCTCCCTGCAAAAAAAGCCCAAATTCTGAAAACAAAAAACTTAAAAGTTTTACCACTAGTGTACCATTATTTCTGAATGTTGTAGTTTGAAACCAAGTGGAAATTAAACTCCAAACAGCTGGTCTCTTTCCCCTCCAGTAGAGAGGGATAAAGGTAAAGATTACAGGTTAAAATAAAAATATGCCGAAAAACGCCATCAATGAGATAAGGAAAACAAACATTAACAGCAGCAGTACAACTGACAATGTATAAAAGAGGATGATTACAAAAATGCTCACTGAGTCTGACTCAAGGCAACTGCACCACAGCCCCAGTCATGCATCTCCTTAGACAAAGAAAAAAATGGCAAATGGAGGTGTCCATGCCTGTGCTGTGAAAAAAGGAAACAATGGTGGACAAAATATCCACACCCACACTCCCTCCCCAAGCCCAAGACAAGAAAAACAATGACACACCAACCCCATGGTAGGACTGGAGCCACCTCACAGCTTCACTTGCTGTCCATTTTCCCTGGAATAAAGGAGCAAAATGGAAGCAGTTTCTGTTCTCCTCTTCCAGCTGAAGCTGTGCCCTCAGGGATGATGTGTGGGGCATAGAATAACAACACTCACATGGCTCTGGGTTCTGCCCCTCACCGTAATGGCAAGTAAATTAATTCTGTCCTACCTGAAACTGGGTCACTGAACTAGCTAACATAGTGCTATGTCCCCTGCTCTCCTGTCATTGAGTATTCTACAGGAAAATGGAGTTCACTAGTAAGTGAACTTACTAGTTATGAAGAACAAGTTATCATTGTTTTGCAAGCAGTGAGGTTAATTATGTTTCAGTCTTTCTGGTGAATGAATATACTATATAAAGACCTTGACTTACAGCTGGATATTTAATCATGCAAGAAGTGGATTCATGTCTGCTATGAGAGTGGGGATAACATGTTTAGGGAAATCAATAAAAAGATCAGAGGTTTAGGAGTTTACAATTTACCAGAAGCTGTTATTCAGGGTCCCAGCCTTTTCCTTTCAGAGGTGCTTAAAAAGTAAAGTTGTTGATAGTACTTGCTTTATTAAGTGTATTAAGTTAATGTTTCAGCACTCACTTTAGAAAAAGGAAATGAGAATTTGGACCCAAAATCACATCTCATATTTTCTAGAAGAATGCCTTAAGCATTCTGCTAATGGGTTACTTCGGTTAGGGTGTAGCAGCCAGACAGCTGTTTCATACAGAAGCCAATTTGAAGAAAGAACTACCAAAAAGCAGTTTGATTCTGCAATGTAAAATGACAGCACTCACATGAGAAGGGAAGATGGAAGGAATCTTTTCTCAAAAATACTTGGCTTTTGGCTCATTATGTAGGCGAAGCATAGGAGGTGCAAGCAGTCAGTGTATGTATCATGTTATGGAGAAGAGGGCTGGAGTTTCTGGCAGTGTTTGATTCCATACCAGCCATATCATGGCACAAGGAGGCTGGGGCCAAAAGCAGAAGGGGTGCCAGCTTTTCCTTTTGCCAGGCTCAAGGGAAGGGGTGTGTAGGTTTAAGTGTCAGCCCAGCAGACTTGGCCCCTCTCTGCCACTGGCAGTCTGTCTTGGTTTAGAGACAGATTTAGGAGAAAATGCTCTTGAATGTGTGTGTCCCCTAAAGGCTTCAGTAATCCATTTTGCCTGTGAGAAAATGAATTCTAGTGGATGAAAGTGAGAAAAACCCTGTTTATTAACTAACAAAGTGCCAGTACAGCATGAAAAAAATTGAGTAAATGCTAGATTCTGAACTTTCAGAACCTTCCC
>VWYI01043701.1:3643-18136 GCA_013399455.1 Anthoscopus minutus | reverse complement strand
CTTTGCCCAAAGTTTTAGGCTGGCTGGAGGAGCCCTTGCTGCTGGTCTCGGTGATTATCTGATCTCGGATCAAACCGAGCTGAAACAGTTCAAGAAAAAACAAAAAAACCCGCAGAAGGATTGCTGCTGCTGTCCAGGGGAAAGGTGGGATGGAGGGAAAAAAGGAAACTTCTTGCTTAAGCTACAAAAATAGAGTTAGCTAAACAACAAAGGAACTGCTGCTCTCCACTGCACCCAGCACACTGGGGAGTGAGTCTGTGAGCAGAAAGTCTGAGCAGGAACCCCTAAAGGCTCACATCTGTCCTCTGGACTCACCTCTAAGCCACAGTAGCCATTTCTGGGCATAAAGCAGACAATCAGGAATAGAGCATTGTCATGAAATCACCCCAAGACACATCCCCTTTCCCCTTCCTCTGAGCCACAGCTCTTCTGGTTTGATGCTGACAGAGTGCTGGCAAGCCCAAGATGCCACTCAGGGAAAAAGAAAAGGGAGGTGATGCCTTGAGAGGCTACCTAGAGCAAAGGCTAGACAGTGTTAAAGTAATAAAGTAGGTATTTATTAAAAAGGCCTTCAAAAGATACACCTTTGATAGTACAAGAGCCCTGCCGAGGCTACACCCAAGATGAACCACAGGTCACATGTTTTCACACTTTTATAGGTTTTGGTCCATTTACATATTGGGGTTAATTGTCCCCAATTAACAGCTTCAAGTTATGAAGTCCCATCCTCCCAGATTGCTCTCCTCAGTTCGCTGTTGTTCCTACTTCTTGGGTCTGAAGCTGCAACGGTGACCTTGGTTCTTGGGCTGGAAAAGGATTGTTTTGTCTGACTACACTGTGAAAGGAACTTACGTTGTATGAAGAACATATGAAGTTCAAAGTTATATACCAAGGCAATACAGAATCTGGAAAATATGAAGGCTAAAACGTCAGGCATCAGAGGGAAGAGCAGCAGCACAGAGCGGAGCCCAGCCAAGCTATGTGGACCCACCGGCAGAGCCACCGCAACCACTGCAGCAGCAGTGCAGCACAGCCAGAACCACCAAGCATTCCCGTCCCACTCATGCAGTCAGGCCCAGGAAAAGAGTCCCCTGAACTGTTTCAGAGCCCTTTCAGGTCCCACCAGGTTTTGTCTTGTCTCTTTCTGTTCTTTTTGGGCTGTGGAATGGGAAAGTTAAGCCGTGAGCATCCCTGACATAGTGCCTTTGTTTTCTCATGCACTAGCTACATGGCCCAGCATAAGGCCAGTTGTCCTTTTTAGCTCTGGGAAATCATCCAAGCACTGTCTTGGGGAAGCATTTTTGTTTGGTGGTGAATACCCTTCTGTAGGTAAAATGCTCTCTGTTTTGTATACTCTTATTAATATTGTGGTTTTGAGATTTTGCAGTAAATTGTGATTCCATCTTATAATCTCTCCTATTGTTTCCTCCGGTGTGGGAAGGAGGTAGAGGAAAGGGGGCAGCTTGAGTGGGTTTACTTTTCCTGCTGGGTCTTAAACCAGCAATGTGTCTAATGCTGTTATGGCTCAAACCAAATAAATACATGTTCTTCTGATTGGTACTATGACTACTGACTTGCAGCTGTGACCTGTAGGACACATGACAATTTGTATGGAAAATAAAAATGTTTTGATTTTTTGTTGTTTTTAGATTTGAGATTAATTTTGGTTGTCTTTTTATTATTTTTGGTTGTTTTTTTTTTAGTTCTGCAGATATTTCCATAACTCTGCGAAACCAGGGAAGAGATGCATTTAAACCAGAGTTGTATGGTACCTCTATTACTGTGAATCAGCACATTAATCAGGATGGAAGCAGAACTTGCAAACTGAGAAGCAAATCTGGTTGGTGGTAGTTTGCTTTTTTCCCAGTCTTAGAAGTTCTTTAAACTTGTTCATAGCTTTGAATGCCTCGATGTTAGTAAAGGATGATGCTTCTCTTCTCATAAAATCATTCAAGGGTGATGACAATGTCCATTTGTTTCTGTTTTTATCCCAAACTAAGAATATTTTAGTATGTCAAAAGCATTATACATTTATTGATATGTATTATTTGGTATGTCAGGTGTTACATTATGTATTTGTTTTTACAAAAATCTGCTTGTGTGATGAGGCTAAATATAGCTTTTAGTCTTCTGAGATTTTACTGAATTTGCTGATTTATCTAAACTCTGTCACAGAGAGAGTTTATCAGGTAAAGAAGGACTTCATTTAGAAGTCTTCCCGTGCAAGTGCAAATATATTGAAATAATAATTAAAAAAAAAACTAGCCAATGTTTTTCATTTAGGACTAAGTCTGTGTTACAAAAAGATTGATCTAATTTTTTACATTTTCTACAATGAACAAAAGACTGGGGCATTGTGCTTACTGATATTTTTCCTTTCTTTTTTTACTACTAGGGACCATAATTTCTTCAAAGAAAGAGGAACTCATAGGACTACTGGATCACTTTAATATACAGGTAGTGGTTGTACTGTTTAAATTCTGTGCCATTTAAGAAGACTTGGCATGTGATATAATTTGTCAATTAAAAAGTAATGTACCATTCCTTAAAGGAGAGATAAGACAGGTAAGTATTTGCTGTCATCTCTGACCTGTGAGTCATGTATCCTGTTGCTAAAAGTCTTGACATATGTAGATTTCTTTTGTATCTGTAGAGTTTTTTCCTCCTGATTATGACAGTTCTTGCTGTTTCAGAAATTTGAATGTGGTTTTACTGCCTAAGTGATTAATAAAAGATCAGGTAGTGCATATGAAAGTTTATTCAACATACTTAGAATTTCAAATAATATAAATTTCAGTTAATATGTATTGATTTTATTTTGTGGCAATGTCTGTAAGAATATGTGAGTCAATTAATTGCATTTATTACAATACTTCGATATGCCAAGAATTTCTAATGCTGATTTTGTTAAATAAATGGAACTTACAAGTACTGTTTTTATAGAAGTCATGTATCTTCTTGGAAGCAGTTCTTTAGTTGTCCTTGCTGTGGTTCTATTTTTTACTTGATATAGAAGGATTTTTAAATTTTGTTTGTTATTTGATTTTGATTGTTATGTTTTTGGGTATTTTAAGACTTGAGGGGATTAGAAAGCTTGATTTTTGAGCCTTAGTTTATTATTTAGCTGAAAGACTGGAGCAGGATGCTCACTTTCATGGATTTGCAGTTACATGGTAACTTGTAATTAAAATAAAATGAAAATTATTAACTTTTGCAGGTAGATAATCCTGTGTCTGTTTTAACCCAAGAGATGAGCAAACAGTTTTTACAGACTAAAAATGAAGGTGACAAGTATAAGGTAAGAAAAACAATTTAACAGAGTCATAAAACATTAAAATCCTGATTGCAAATGTTTATAGCATTTGGGAAAAAAAAATCAAATTCCTTAATTTTAATAACCTGTTTTGGGCTAACTCAGGTGAGTAACTAAATACGACACAGCCACTCCCTCACTTCCTTTCTGTGCTGCCCCCAAGCTTGGGATGGGGGAATGGGAAATGAAGAGTAAAAGTAAAAAAAATTAGAGGGATGAGATAAAAACTGTGTAATAACTGAAGGGAAAGTTAGAAGGAGAGAGAAAGAAAGTGAAACAAAATGAGAGATGCAAAGGCATTTGCTCACCACCTCCTACTGGTAAACTGAGGCCTAACCAGTGCCCAAGCAACAGATGGCTAATCCCAAACCCTCTCTTAGCTGTTTTATTGCTAAGCATGGCTGTGCTGGTTTGGGCTGGGTTAATTTTCTTCATGGCAGCTCATATAGGACTGTGTTGTGGGTTTGTGCTGAAAACAGTGTTGATAATATAATGTGGAGATGTTTTCATTACTGCTGTTTCTGTAACTGCTGAGCAGGGCTTGCACAGAGTCAAGGCTTTTTCTTCTTCTTTTCCTACCCCACTAGCAAGGAGGCTGGGGGTGCATAAGGAGTTGGGAGGGGTCACATCCAGGACAGATGACCCTAGCTGACAAAAGGGATATCCCAGACCATATGGCATCATGCTCAGCATATAGAGATGGGGGAAGAAGAAGGAATTGGGGGATATTATGAATGATGCATTTGTTCTCCCAAGTCACTGTTAGGCGTGCTGGAGCCCTCCTTTCCTGGGAATGGCTGAACACCTAACTTCCCTTGGAAGTGATGAATGAATTCCTTGTTTTGCTTGGCTTCTGTGTGCAGCTTTTGCTTTATTAAAATATTTTTATCTCAACCCAAGTGCTTTCTTGCTTTTACTTCTCTTATTCTTTTTTTATGACACCCCAAGGGAAAGTGAGTGAGTGGATGTGGGTGACTGAGTGAGTGGCTGGGGCTAAACCATCACAATGATGTTTTCTGAGGTGGCGTATCTCTTCAGCTGCTTGGATCATCTGCTAGTTGTATCCTTCCCAATGTCTTGAACACTGTGCCAGTCTATTCACTGTGAGGGCAGAGTGAGAAACAGGAGGCCTCAGTGCTATAGCTGAAATATGAGTGTGTAGTCAGTATTGTTTTGATCACACATCTAAAATACAACGCCATAACTCTGTCCCAACCAGAGCCAGTGCACTGTCTGATTGCACCAATCATCCACTTGCACAAACAATATTTTGGAAGATTCTTTTCTCTAAAGAGATGGATAAATTTAAATTTTAGGGCACTGCTGAGTTAGTTCAGTATTCAGAATATTCCCTGCTGGAAATGAGTGTTTTAAGTTGCCCAAAGAACCACTGACACAGGTATCAGCAAAAACAGGTTTAATATTAGAGTGAAAGTGTGGCTAAGTTCATTGCAAAGGTTTACTCTCCTACTTATCTATCTGCACAAGAGGAAAATTGAACTAAAACCTAATATCAATCAATCTAAAACCAAAATCAACCTAAAATGATCTACATAGAGGTTGGAATGGGAAAAAGATAAGGATAAAAAAGAGAAAGGGAGACATTCCCATTAAGTCACAAGGTTCAGAATGGACCCCCTTGCCAAACTTATCTCTAGTCTTGACCACAGTTCAGTCCTAAAGGTTTTGACTGTATTAACTTAACAGGACTTAATTAGTAGCCTGATTTAAACAATTTAGCAGAAGATTCTTACAGAGTTTACAATAGCACAGTAGTAACTCACTCATAGGCCTAATTTTTTTACTAGTCTAAATACTTAAGAATCTTGAGAAACATTGATAATACAATTGCTATACCATATGCACACATGTGAACAGACCTAAAGAGTATGTACAGGTTGTATACCTGTGAAGAATTCCCCTGGAGCTCAGAGAAGTACTCATGTCAAATGTCCTTGGATCTTCTCATCGGGTAAAGGGTTGATCCCTGAGGAGTGGGAGTTACCAGCCCAGGCTCTGGCAGCTCCTGGCAGCTCCTCCAAGTAAACTTGAGTTCTCTGGCTCACAGTGGTGTCTCACTCAGAGGGAGGTGCTGTCACAGCCTGCTGCAGTCCAGGAGAGCTCAGTGGGTCTCACTTGGGACCATTGTTCATAGGGTCACAAGAGAGGGGGCTTTAATCATAGTGATTTCCCATCCTGACCACAACTCAGGTCAGTAACTTTCTTTGAAAATTCAGTAACAAAGATAATGTTCCGTTTGGGTTGTTAGGCAGGCAAGAAAAACAAGTTTTAAAGGCTCTTCAGTAGAAAGAGGAGCTTGTCAGACACTAAGTTCTTGGGAGTAGAGAGTATTTTTAATAAACTCAACAGGAGCTGATCCAGCTGCTGTTCATCAAGGCTGGGGCCTAACAAACATTTCAAGTATCACACTGTGGCCCAAGGAGGGGGTGGGTGGAAGTTGTACTACCACAGCCTGACCTTTGGATATCATTCACTTTGGATATCATTCAGCATGCAGGGATGTTGGGATGAATGGTCTTTCTGTTGTAATTATTGAACGTCCACTTAGATAAGGTGCTGATCTCGCATTTGCATCTTTTTATTCCTTTTTAGTTTTTTATGAAGGCAACTCAGCTGGAACAAATGAAAGAAGATTATTCATTTATTGGGAAAACTAAAAAAAATACCCGTGTTCAGATAGAACAAGGGGAAGAGGTATGTAAAAGTTGGAGTAATTATTAGGACAGATCTGAGCAGTGAAGGAAGTACAGGAGTTAAACTGAATAGTTTTGGTTTTATTAGGTCTCAGTAACATTAAATTTCAAAAAACTCAAATCTTTCAAAAATTTCATATTATATCACAGCTTTTTGCAGTCATGATTGAGCTCCTGTTTTCTTTTTTAAGCGTCTTGAAGAACTTAAGAAGCTTTATTTGGAAAAGAAGGAAATTTTCAAAAGCATTGCATTTGTGAATGACATGCAGAGTCGTCTCAAAGATCTGAAACATCAAATGGCGTGGGCAGTGGTAAATGTCTTGCTAAAATATGTTTGTTCATGAGAAATGTGCTTCATTCCCAGTCTGCTGTGGAAATACTAATATAGGCTTCTCTTTAGGTGAGTGAGATGGAAAAAGAAATAGAGGTGCTCAAAGAAGGCATCAGAGCTGAAGAAGGAAATACAGAGTTCCTTCAGAAGGTAGAAGAATGCCAGGTACATATATGGTCTAAACAGTATATCATTCTAACTGTAGCCACCCCCCGAGTCAGAAATCTGTTGTGAAGGTTTTCTTGGGGTATCATTGCCTTTAAAAAAGATCAGTGATTTCAGGAGACCTCTGGAAGATTTGGGATTGTTCTTAAGACTTCTGTACATAGCAAGAAAGAATAATTTTGTCATACATTCTGATTCACCTAGGAAGCACATTTTGTGCAGAGAAATGGGCATCATTATTTTGAATCTAGAATCACAGAATAGTTTGGGTGGGAAGAGACCTTAAAGATCATCCAGTTCCACCCTCCCCTGCTATGGGCAGGGACATCTTCTACTGGATCAGGCTGCTCAAAGCCCCATCCCACCTGGCACTGAACACTTCTAGGGATGGGGCATCCACAGCTTCTCTGGGCAGCCTGTGCCATTGCCTCACTACCCACACAGTAAAGAATTCATTCCGTATATCTAACTTAAATTTCCCCTCTTGAAAGAGGGTTTAAACCCATTTTTCCTTGTATCAATACAGATAATGAAGAGTCCCTCTCCAGCTTCCTTGTAGGCTCCCTTTCAAATACCAAAAGGCTGCTATGAGGTCTTCATGCAACCTCCACTTCCCCAGGCTGAACAGCCCCAAAACTTTTCAGTCTATTAAAACTCCTCCAAACTTTCTTCATTAGCACTTATTTTCCTTTTTAAAAAAGTGGTTTTATTTTTTTTTCTTTCTTTTAAAAAGTATTTGTTTCACTAATGAGGCATTTTTGCTTTATGGTCACCACATCCATGTAGCGATGAAGGAACATTGTCTGGATATTTTCATTTCTTTTGATGTCATAGTACTTGACTTTACTGTGTTAAGAGTCCTTTGTTTGAGTAAACCTTGAGATAGATAAAAAGCTGTCTGCATCACAGATTTAGTAGTCTGTTGATTTCCCAAGAATGAACATTTATGAGTTTTCGTCTTAGCATATCCATAGTTGCAATGACTTGCTTTATTTTTTTAAACCCAGCAAAACTTCAACAGTTGAGATATGTCAGATGGATCCTTTTGAGAGGTGTTTGTCCTGTAGCATTAAGAGGCTTTTGAAGAAAATTTTGTTCCATTACTACTTGTTTTGTTGTTTTTTCACCAAAGGAAAAAGTGAATGAAGCAGAAAAAAAATACAAAGCAATACAAGACAAATTGATAACAGTAAGTGAAGAAGCACAAGCCCTTCATCCTCAGTGTATTTCTTTGAAGGCTGAAGTGCAGGCAAAAAGAAAAGCAGTCAATGAAACTGAGGTAGGCAAAAAAAATCCTTTCAAAGTTCACACCAATTTAAAGCTTTAAACTTGTCCATGCTTTACCGATCTGTAATTCTACACCTGTTTCTTGGCTTTTTTAGTCCCCTGTTCTGGAGTTTAGAACAGGTGCAATTTCCGGGCTGACTGGCAAGTAGTGTCTGCTCGGAGACCCTGGCATTTATGACTTTACATAGTTAAACAGTGTTAAGCTTAGGTCAAAATCAATAATAGATGTAATTTTTGAAAATCAAGTTATGTTTGTCTGGTTTGGTGCAGTTCAGTATTTACTCAAACTGTAGTTCCTTTGGAAATTATTTCTGTTTCTTAAACTCCTGTAACCTATTTCCTTGATAGATCATTTATAATCGTTCCAAAACGGATTTAAAACGTCTGGAAAAAGACAGTGAACAGCTGCGTAAACGAATTCAAGAACTGGAAAGCTGGTAAATACAGATACAGTGATTATGTCATATGTTTAGTAATATATAGGTGAAAAAGAGCTAAACTTTTCTGATTAATGAGAAAACCTGCAGTAATAGAAAATACTTATTTAGTCTTTAGCAGGCTCTGGTTAAATACCTGAATATTTCTGATCCTGCTTCTTTACATGCCAAAAGAAGAGGCAAGGGGGGTAGCAAAAGTGGTTTCTTTTTTGTTTGTTTGTTTGGGGTTGTTGTTTGTTTATTTTGGGGTTTTGTTTTGGTTTTGGTGATAACAGATTCTCTCTAGCTTCCATCATAATGCAAAACAAAATTTTAAACTAAATGCAATAGAAATGTAAATGGGGGAGTCACATGTGATTATAAACTTTAAAAAGTATTTTAAATTGATGTTATTGCTACATAGATCTTGCAACTTAACAGAATCTTAAATGTAGCTGATGAATAAATTTTCTATACTCTGCAAGTAATAAAATTCATGTAATTTGTAAGGGATCAGTATGGTTTAAAATATGCATGTATGTTCTTTTCTAGTGCTAATCAGGTTTCGGAGCCTGAGACATTGGAAAGACAAAGGAGAATTGCATACCTAAGGGAACAGTTGAAAGCATTCCATGATGAAGAAATAATGATTGGTCAGCAGGTGGATCAGTTTCAGCAGGCTATATCCAAGTGTAGGGAAGAACATTCTAGACTCAGGTGAGTTTTGCTTTTTGAATGTAATTGTTAACCCATTTCAAGTTAGAGAGAATCTCTTCTTTTGTGTATCCCTTCTTACATAAGTGTGATGCCTGAGGTGTTAGATGTTAGTTTCTTTTTCACATTACAAGAGAATAGATACACTTAGGAGTAATTACTGCTGCTGTTAAGGGAGATTTAGAGTCTTTGAGGCAAAGCAGTTCAAATACAATTTAGTCTATACCTAAGATAGAAAAAACAAAGCACTCTGGCTTTGGTTTGGAAACCTGAACGTGAATGATGATTACCAGAAGGGATTATGGCAATGTCAGTTACTGTCTTATTTGAGAATTGTTCCTTAATGCACCTCTTGCCAGTTATTGTAACCAATGCTTGCTGTGTGTTTTGTTGAAGATCTTTGAAGACAATGAAATTGAAGCATATAATTAGATATAAAATAAATTTATTATCATTTTTTAGAAGTAAGAAAGTCTTGAAGAACTGTTGCAAAGTAGTAATTTTATCTCTTGCTTTTTTTTCTCATGTTCCTTGAAACTATAAAATATTATTGCATGTGTGTACCTAGCTTTGCACTGAACTACTGACATCTTGATACACAATGCTGTTAGTAGTTGAAAAACAAGGCTTTATAATTATTTTAGTGCACTTTAGGCTCTGTTACTACTGAAAAAAAATCCATTATCTTAGGAGAGAAAGAAGTGAAATGCAACAAGCACTGGATTCCCAGCTGAAACAGCTGAGAGACCTGAAAGATAGTAAAACAGACACTTTGAAAAGATTTGGACCACATGTACCAGCATTTCTTGAAGCAGTTGAAGTAGCCCATAAACAAGGACGTTTTAGAAAGAAACCTCTTGGACCTTTAGGTAAGAATAACTGCTGAAACAGATTTTCTCATGGGATATTTTTGTATGGTTGCTAATGTAAGTAGTGGTCCCTTAGGAAAACTTCATTCTTTAAGGAGCTTCATTTATATCCTTTTCTTCTGTACTTCCTGGACTAAAGGTTTTATTCTGATAGGTTATCTTTTGCTTTTGTCATGCACTCACTAAAAACTACTGGCCTTTCTCATTTCCCAGCTGTTTTTGTTAAGATATTTTACAATGGTAAACTTCCATTGTATCCCTCCAACTCCCCCCACACCCTCAAAGCATCAGAGAACTGTGCTTTGACTGCTGGTTCCTCAGTGGATAGCACTGTCCAGATCTTGGACAGATTTTGATCAAAATTTCCAGTGGCTGACTTGTGGGTTTGTCAAACTTGAGATGTTTTGCATGAAACAAGTCAGACAGACCCAACTGAGGTTTTCTTGGGAAGCCTGCTTGCATGTCTTCTGTTCAGCACTGACAGTGGCTGATATTTTCAGTTTGTGGCAGGAAAGGTTTCAGCATATTCTGGATGTAAAGTACATGGCATTTACTGCGGGGTAAGAATGTGCAAACGTGTGCTACTGAAGACAGATGATATAATGGAAATCTTCATATTTGTTTAATTTGCAGTACAGTTGTTCCACTGCCTTCATCGTTAAAGTATTAAATTGTTGATAAGCTATCTTTGCCTTGATGCATTTCTGCTAAGCTGCCATAAAATTGGTACCTTAGTGGAAGAAAACATAGGCCTCCAACTATGTGTAGGTGTCTAGGCAGAGAAATTATATGTTTGTGTTCTCAGGTCTGTTGTAGAGTCTTCTAACTTTTAGTCAACCTCTTAATTTTTTTTCTACCTGTAGGAAAGGCTTATTTTAGATTCTTAATCCTTCAATACAACAAAACAAGAACCTTGAGTGACAAAAATGCTCCGCTGAATGTTTTGTCATGGAATACAGCACCTAAAGCCTTGCTTCTTACGTTTGTTTAGGTGCTTTGATTCACCCAAAAGATCCTGAACTGATCTTGGCTATCGAATCCTGTTTAAAAGGCCTACTTCAGGCATTTTGCTGTGATAATCATAACGATGAAAGAACTCTTCAGTCTCTGATGTCAAAATATTATTCACGTGGACATAGACCTCAAATAATTGTAAATAAATTTCAGAATAAAATTTATGATACTAGTCAGAGGTAAGTATGTTTTGAATTTTATTGCTTAGCCTTGATGGTTGCAAAGAACTATTTGTAATCTTTTTTTTTAAGAATCTCATATGAGTTTTATGAATGGTGTTTTTTATTTTTCTTTTCTTCAGAGCTGTTCATCATCCGGAATTCCCATCAGTTCTGACAGCATTAGAAATAGATAATCCAGTGGTTGCCAATTGTTTGATCGATATGAGGGGTATAGAAACAGTCCTGCTGATTAAAGTAAGGCTTTATGCTCCCTTTTGATCTTTCAAGAAATGTCTGGTGCATTTATGACACCTTCACTGGTAGTGTCTATAGTGGGTAAAAGAGGTAGAGGAAGTTTTGCTCCCCTCACCGCCCCATGTCTTCCAGGACCTTCCCTGTTAATTTCTGGGTTGTTTGCCACTACCTTTCTGGGCCTCTAAGTGGTGTAGTTTCCCAGTCCTAAACAGCTCATGTGTGTATAATCAGCCTCCTAACTGCTGGCTCTGTCTCACGTCTCTCTGTTAAATGGTGGGTTCAGGATGTGCCAGATTTTGGTAGTCTGGGAGTTTTCAAAATTTGCAACCCACCCTACCAGTTGTACCTAGCAGCTGGTAGCTATATTTTCTGACACTGATTTCTGATCTTAATTGATTTTTGATTTTCTGTTAGTACTAAAGATACCAGCTCCTGCAGATAAGGTTGCAGATAAAATGCTCAAATATAAAAATAAGATGCATATGTTTTTATTTGGAGAAGGCAGGGTCTTACTTCTGCTTACTTCTCTAAGTAAGAGAAGTTTTGTGAATTTTATTTTTCTCCAAAATCTCTTGTCCCAGTTTATGCTCTGACATTCTTACTGGAAAGAGGCAGTTCATGCTCTGTCTGTAGCAGAGCTGACTGTTTATCAAGCGTGGCTGTCATTGACTGAGTTACATAACAGCTGAATTTTGTAGGCTTTTCTCATGGCAAGGATGTTGGAATTGTTCTTGCCCCTCTGCCTGAAATAACCAGTGATTTTCATAACATTATTATCTTTGAGGCCTACCTTAACAATTGCAACTGAATCTGAAAGAAGTATTCTGTGTAAAAATGGATGCATCAGAATGGATAACATGGTTGCCTTGGACAAAAAGCACTTGTGACCATTAGTCTGACACTGTCAGTGTTGGAGTTTTTTACCAACATGTTTCTCTGAACTTTAATTCAATATTGTTTGATGTCCTTCATACCTTGCTTTGGAAGCTTGTTTCCTCTATGTTTATTCTACTTTTGACAGTTGAATATATCTGTGCATAGTGACCTTCTGGTTAATGATATTTTTTCCCCTCAAGGCAAATTATAAGGGACTGATTAGACTAAAAGAATTCACAAGTAAATGACCAATTAAATTTAGTGGGTTCTTGAGAATGTAAATGTCTTACTCAACTAAGAAAAGTGGATTTTTGACTTTATAGATAATTTTCACATTCTGTCATTATTGTGTTTCTTTTCATTAAGAATTGAAATTATTTCTGGGTGAAAATATCTAGACAACTTTTACATTCTTATTCTTAAATATGATTGCTTTTCTGCTGGTATTATATGGCCATTTGTTTTTCAGAGTAGCCGTAGGGCTCGTGAAGTAATGCAGTGCAATCGGCCCCCAAAAAACTGTAAAGAAGCTTTCACTGCTGAAGGTGATCAGGTATTTGAACGACGGTATTACTCTTCCAATTTTTTCAGACCCAAGTTCCTAAGTCAAGATCTTGAAGCAGAAATCAGGTTAGCATCTCGTAATGTGTTTGTAAAAAGTGCACTTGTTGGCATGTATAGCAGAATTGCATATTTGTCTATTTGCATGTACACTACTTTCTAGTCTCTTCACTTTCTTTCTGAGA
Source organism: Anthoscopus minutus (assembly GCA_013399455.1). NCBI lineage: Eukaryota > Metazoa > Chordata > Aves > Passeriformes > Paridae > Anthoscopus > Anthoscopus minutus. The sequence goes on along the minus strand of VWYI01043701.1, from coordinate 5,275 downwards.
TTTATACTTCCTTTTGAGAATTCTAGAAAATCTCTTCATTTCAGTGCCTTTCTGGGATAGGGACAAACTTGCATCATATCTAGTTATCTTTCAGTTTGCGGCATGTAGATCTTACCCGATACTCTATAGGAAGATAGGAAATCCAGCTACCTTCTTTTTTATGGCTGTTCAAAAAAAGTGTGGAGTCAAAGTTGTTTCTTTAAAAATATAATATGTGAACATATATTTAAATGTTCAAATATGATATTGAACAGTGGTGTCATAGCTTACCACAAGGGAGACCCAGCTATTCAAACCAAAGTTGTTAGCACACATCCTCCTACTGGTTTCAAACTTTGCATCTGTGTTTCCTCAGGCTTTTGACTTCATTCATGGTAGGTATCTCTGAGAATGCTCTCACCTTTTCTATTTTTGGGGTTTTTTTCTCTCATTGCTTTCAAAGTGGTTGTTGAAAAAGCAACACGTACTTAAAAGATTACAAACTTGAACTCTCACCAAGGAAATTCATGACGTAGAATATTTTAATTTTGAGGCTCAAATTATATTAGAGACATATTAGGTAATTTTAGTATTAATAGCTGATAGTATAAACTGAATTGAATGTTAAAATTTATTTCTATAAACTCAAAAATTTAAATATGTCAATTAACTCAAGTTTGTTCATATCAGTGTATAATGGATTTCACTCAAAGATTATCTTAACTTTCAAAGTGTCACAGGCGTTCCATTACCAATTTTGCTATGGGAGAGTGATGTAGGCTAGTTAAAAAGGAGTGCATTTTTACCCTGTGACTAGTCATGCATGTAATTTTTATTTGTTTATTTCTTTATGTGTGTGCCACAAATCATATCTGTGTAGTATGTAACATCTCAATATCACTTTTTTTATAAAGTCACTTGGATAAAGAAATTGAAAATAAAAGGGCACAGTTGACAGCATCTCAGCAACGCTTACATTCCATTGAAAATGAGATCAGGCAGAATGAAGATCATCTCTATGGTCATCAGCGACACCAAAAACAACTGCAGGTAAAAATAGGTACAGTGTTAGTTTTTAGAAGCTCCTCAGTCTTTTTCTATTTCATTTTCTCTTCTGCAATATATTTGGACAGCCTGATAGTTTTTAATTTTTCTCTTTACATTTGTTGTTTGCTTTCATGTTTTTTTATTTTTGTAGTATGCTCTTATGAGGACAGAATGATAGAGGCCACATCAATCTTAGCATATGCTGTTGTTTCTGTTTGGTATCTTTCCCCCCCTTGTGCTAAATCTTGGAAATTTTGAATGCTTTTTTTGACATTAGTAGTAAGTTGTTAGACAGAAAAGACACATCATATAATGCTTCTCCCTCTTTTATTTCAGTTGAGCCTTGCCTCTTCATTCCCAGAATCTTGTTTATCTTCATGCTCTTCCAGTATATTCTTAACCCATCTTGTTATGCTGAATATTTTTTCTTTAAGTTTTCTTAATTTTAATTTCTTTATAAACCGTTTTACAGCTGTTAGCTTCTTTTCTGTGGTCTCTGGTACTTCTAGGTAGGATATATATTTGTGGTGGCCAATGGGGCTCCAGATAGGCAGTGTAAGCTAATATATACTATTATATTCAGTAAATTATAAGTAAGAAGCAGCA
>VWYI01043700.1:22162-34533 GCA_013399455.1 Anthoscopus minutus | reverse complement strand
TATAAGTATATATTTAATTTTGTGTGGATGTCTCACCAGGACAACTGGAATGACTCCCCACCAGCAGTTCATGGTGCAAACTCTAAACCACTGATAAGCCAAACCATGCAGCTCCTCCTGCCGGCTCAATTGTTAGTGCTTTACCTGTCCTACCCCCATTTTTCAACATACACCAAAGTTCTCATTCTGATGAAGTAAGTATCTGGTGAGGATCCTGCAGGGCACATCTGGAGCCCATTGGTTTGCCCAGTGCCTTGGGGATGTTTTCACAGGTGTGCAGTTAAGCAGAGCGTCTGGGCCCCCCAAAACTAACACATCACTGTTGCATTAGGTTGTAAGAAACAAAAAAACAAGAGTTTATAAACCCACAGACACCATAAGATTCTGTGCTCTTTTGTGGGTTTTTTTTCCTAGACAAGGGAGGAAAAAATCTTGTTGTTGCTTGGCAAAGGTCATTTTTTCAAGTATCACATATGTTCACTGGTTAAGTATTTTATTACAGTGCAGATAAAAGCCCCAGATGTCTCAGTGGTTAGTAATGGTATGTTTTATTTATTACCTTTTGTAACTTTATTCATCACAAAGGACACCTACACGTCCTTTTCTTAACCTCCAGTTGAGTTTAATTCTGAATGGCAATTCCATGCAACAAAAAAAACCCCCAACCATTGAACCAAACCAAACTACCACATGTATCCTCAAAACATTTGAAAATATACCCCTAAATGATTTATTTCATTTTATTTCTACAAAGAAAATTGTGAAGATGTGGGTTTCTTATAGCAAAAAAGTCTGAATGGCCTGATATGTATGGCAAGATAAAAGTGAGTCACTTATTGCACTGGTATTCCAAGGTTCCAACATTTTCTCTAAAGAGATAAATAAAGAAATAATGTTTATCTTTTGCTGCTTGGATTCTTGGCCCTCATTTAAAAAAAAATCTAAAATAACCCACATTTTTTATTTCTCAGAAAAAAAAAATTCAGGATCAAGGCTAGGCCGGACTGAAGCTTCCAGCTATCCTAAAGATAAAAAATTCAGCTTCAAAGGTAGAAGGATACTGACAACAAAGATTTTTTTATAAATACTCAAAGACTATTTAAAAAAGAATGACAAAAAAACACTCAGGCCTGTAGAAAGTTTGATATTTTACTCTATGCCCAAAACTAATATCTATATATCCATATCCTCCCATCCTCTCCACTTCCTTTGGACAAGGAGGCAGTGGCTTCAACAATCCTCAGGGCAGAGGGGCTATAAATATCTTCCTGGTGGCAAAGACAGCTCCAAGTTGCAAATGTTCTCTGTATCGTTCAATGTATGTGATACACCAGTGTAAAAAAGAGGCTAAATTTTGACTTATTTTGATTAAATTTTTCCACAGACTGTTCCAGTCTCAGCTGGATGCAGCCAAGGTTCCCATCTAAGTCCCAAACAAGACTCAAAAGAATCAGAAACACTGGTTGGCAGTGACTGATTTTAAACTCAAATAGTAAAGCAAATAATAAGAACAAGCCAAGCAGTACCACCTAACTTGCCCCCTCCACTCTGTGGTCTGACATGGCAAATTAAGGTGGGAAAAATGGTTTTAAGAAATCAGAAGTTGTGTCAGGAGGGATGAATATACCCACAGTGGGATTGCAGAGCGTCTCAGTTAAGCTCTGTGTGTGCTTAGCAGGGTAAAAATCAGAGGTCTTTTAAGATGCAAAATTCAGCAAGAGTCTTGGCTATGTCAAAGATAATAAAATAATCTTCAAATTTGCTGAAGATATTATGGAGGAAAAGGGAATAAACTGTTCTGTTTTCAACATAGGCAGAAAGCAACATACACACTTTTGAGGAAGGAATATTCATGTAGTTTTACATCAAACTTTTTGATAGAAGGACCAGCGGGGCTTTGGAAGAGATGGTTTTTCCCTCAGGAGTGTAAAGGGAACCCCTATCCTTGGGTGACTTCAAGAACATTGATAAAAACCTGCCAGACATTTCAGGGACTGACCAAATGACCTTCTGGATCCTTGTAAAATTTATTCTCTTCCTTTGCTGTCCTCTGACGCTTACCAAAACCAACCACTACTCCCTGGGCTTCTTAGTATCCCATAGTAAGTGAGAAAAAGGCATTTCCCTCCTGCTTTTGCATTAAATGTGGCTCCAGGACAGATCCCCTGAGAAGACTGGGACTGACAGATTTGTCAGAAGGATTTTAACCAAGAGACAGAGAAGCAGAAAACAGAACTGAAGACTGTGTTTAACACAAACACATATTTGTAGGGGTTTCCAGGATTGCTTTCAGCAGTTCAATGTCATATGGGAGGAAATTCACAATTTAAGAAACAGTCCTGAGGAAGGCTTTCTTCCTGGGAAGCTGAGGGAGGTTTCAGCAAGTCAGTATCACTGTCCAAGAAAGAAAAGGTAGGAAGATTATTTGAGTTCAACACTTTTCCCAGAAAAGCTGTGGATGCCACATCCCTGGAAGTGTTCAAAGCAGGTTGAATGGGGCTTGGAACAACCTGATCTAGGGGAACGTGACCCTATTCATAGCAGGGATTCATAGAGATGATCTTTGAGATCCCTTTCAACTCAGGCAATTCCATGGTTCTGTGATTCTGTGATTTAATGAATCTCACTTCAATTCAACCTGAATTTATAACTGGTGTCACCTGGCTGAGTTCACCAAAGATACCCCTGCCACATAAGCACTCCAACCCATATCTTTCCAAAGAGATGATGGAAATTATTAATTTTCAGTGGAAGTCTTAGAGGCAGACCCAAGATGTAATCTACCCCCGCATCTTACTATGCATGTTCAGGTTGCTGAGATCTTTTGTGGTTTTTGTTTTGTTTTGGTTTTTTTATAATATCCAATTTAAACCTTCCCTGAAGGGAAAAAAATACTTAATCCAGTCACTGGCTAAATATATAAATATGGTTGCATCCAATAGTTCTGTGTGAGCACAGGTCCAGGAATCCATACATAGCTCAAGGAAAAAGAGGGAAAAACACCATTTCTTCAAAAATATTCCCTTTCTTTCCCCAAACACTTCTACCATTATTAATGAAATTCTATTAACCTACTTTGCCCCCCTCTTTTCTACAGAGATTTCTGCAGTTATTTATCTCTCTCCATCACATAGACTGGAAACTTTGATAAATTGCTTGGACTAATTTGTACATCACTTGGGGCAGATGAGAGAAATCCTTAAAAAAGCATCACTTGTCTCACAATAAAAACTTGTCAAGAAGGTAAATGCACTTTGAGCAACCTGGTCTAGTGGGAAGTGTCCTTGCCCATGGCCATAGGGTTGAAACTGGATGAATTTTAGGTTCTTTCTTATCCAAACCAGGCTATGATTCAAAGATCCATCTGTCAAAATTTCCATGGCTAACTACATTTGATGTCTAAGGGTATGTTTGCAGCTTGAGGCTGCTGTTCAGTGTCTGCTATGTTTCTGTGTGAACTTGGAGAATTCACTGTCTGGTCATCCAGAGCATGGGCTCAGATTTTCACCCTCCTTGTCTTACCTGGCAAATTTTCTGTTGCAATGGACAAACACTGGCTTGGATGGTGTGGGGGTACACAGCACTGGCACAGGACTGAAATAATCTCTGCTTTTCTAATAATCATTGTTTGGGTAAGAAGAGACCTAAAAGATGACCCAATTCCAATCCCTTGTTATGGGCAGGGACACCTTCCACTGTCCCAGGCTGCTCCAAGCCCCATCCAACCTGGCCTTGGGCACTTCCAGGAATGGGGCAGCCAGAGCTTCTCTGGGTAACCTGTGCCAGGGCCTCACCACCCTCATAGTAAATATCAAATCTTAATCTACTCTCTTTCAATTGGAACCCACTCCCCCTTGTCCTGCCACTATATGTCCCTGTAAATAGCCTTGCCAGGCTGGATTGAATCAAACTGTGTTTCCAGTTCTATTCCAAATTAATAAAATGTAAAGTCAAGAAAATTTCTAGTGGGTTATGGAACCTACAGTCTAAAGAATATCTGTGACTGGAATTACTTGTGATTTGGTGCAGCCCTCCTGGTTATCCACCAGCATTGATCTGCTGCTATCAGCAATGAATGGAAAAATCAGGATCTGCAGAACTCCCTCCAGGACCAGTTAATTTGCTTTCTCATTTTTTGGCTTGACATTATGTATGAACACTAATGCGTATTTAAAGGGTACAATTCCCTCAATGCACCAAACAAAGAAGCAGCCTCTAATTTTGAATTTCCCCAGAGCTGAGGAGAAAAAGGGTTTGTCAGAACTAATAATGGGTGAATCCCAAAATGGGCTGTGAAGAGAAATTGTCTAATCCTAGTCATTTCCCTTGGTAGCCAGCTCCACTTTTGCTGGGACATTCTGCCTGGAAAAATTGTATTCAATAACATATTTTGTCTATATGGACCTATTTAAGTGCAGTTCCACTCCTGGAGACCCATCTGAAGAATTGCAGCCCCACATGTCAACCATTACATTGGCAAGTAAGAAAATGTTAATTTTGGCTGTGACATATTCTCTGTTTTACTTTAATTGGAGGAAATCCCCAAACTGATCAGTTAGGAAGCATTTGCTTATAGTGGAAGCTGGAGGGTTTTAACAGAAAGGGCTTCAGTTACAAGTAATAAATTATCCCAATAATAAAGAATTGAATAGCAACACCAGGGAACAAGGAATTATGCAGTGAGTCTTTCCCAAAGCAAATCACTTCCCATCGCTGAGCAAGATGCATTAGCATCTGCAGCATAATGTTAGGAAACAGTTTATTTCTTTTAGGGAGAAGCTCTCATTCATCAGAGAAAACATGTGTCTTCCCACATGATTTAGCTCTGTGGGTCATGATTTAGTTCATCTGGGTCTCCCCGGTGTAACACATCATTGAGGCAACAATTAATGACTTAGTCATACCTTGCTAAGAGTTATTACTGCCTGTTCTGTATTCCCACAGTGCCTTCCCCTTCCTGGGAGGTACACACAGCCACTGCTGTTCAGGAGGTGTCTCTGCAGAATCCTTAGGGTTTAGACAGAACTTCTCTTTGGGACAAAGTATCACCTTAACTGAGTAGCTGGGACAGACCGTATGCTTCAGTAGTTAAGTCTCAGACAACAAGTCTGGTTGGACCTTTAAAAAAATGTGCTTAAAAACTCACAGAATCATTACAGTCATAGAATTGTTTTGGTTGGAAAAGATTTTTAGGATCATTCACCGTTTAGTGGGAACAACCATTCCCACCAAAATATGTCTCAAAGTGCCACATTTTAAAAATGTTTTTAAAAACCATCCAAACTGGTGACTCCACCACTCCCTGATTCTCTCATCCACATCATTTACAAAGATATTAAACAGGGCTGACCCCAATTCTGAACTCTGGGGGACACCATTGGATTTAACTCCATTCCCACCACTCTCCCAGCCTGGCTTTTACCCAATTAACAGAGCACCCACCCAAGCCCTGAGCAAAGAGTTTATCCATTCCAATGTCAGGACAAATGGTAAAAAAAGCTTGACTAAAATCCACACAGACTTTCCCTCATCCCTGAGGTCACCTTGTCATAAAATGGATCAGGCTGGTCAAGCAGGACCTGCCTTTCCCAGCCCCTGGTCCCCTGGAGGTTCTGCACCAGCCTCGTGGGGCTGCTCCGGGTGATCTCCTCCATAATGTGCCCCAACACTGAGTGACAGGCTGTAAAACAACTCCTGTGAGGCAAAACCTTCCACACTCCAGCATTTTGCCTTCAGGCTAATGCCACAATTATGTGAAAACCACTCTGTATCCCAAAGGATAGATTTTTATGCACATAACAAACGTTTTTGTTTATTTATTTATTTCATTTGAATGAAAAAAACAAAACAAAAAAACCAAACCAAAACTGCTTTTTTCTATTGTATATTCAGTAATGTGGTTAAGGCTCATGGCTTGCATGAAGTCTGGGTAAGGATAATTCCTCATGAAATGCAAAGTAATGCAGTATACAAACTGAAAGTCAGCTTTCTTGTGATATTTACTGAATTTTACATGTGCTGAATGTGATATCTGTGCTCCAGTTTCTACAATCTATTCTGTAGTTTCTAAAGTATATACATTAGATTTGTGCCCATTAAAATAACATTATACAGAGATAAGGTGGCTCAGCTAGACAGTTAAAACCTGTTCCAACCTGAAGGTTAGATTTGCAATTTAAACAGAAGGAGATAATTACAGAGAGTGAAAAAAATTCCATCATGTCACGAAACTCTCTTGCATTTACTTTGCCTAAATTCCTATTTCTTTAAGAGGAAGTCCATTCTTTTACCTCACTGCAGACTATAGAGGATAAATACATGAAGTTCATTAAATAGTCAAATAATGGGCAACAAAAAATCGTTCTGAAGTCACATATACTTGGTAGAGACAAAGATAGCGCTAGTAAAAATTGCTTCTGAAGTAATTTCATCTTTTTGAACAGTCACATGGATTATTGAAAGCTGTTTTCAAAAAGAATTTCTTTTCAGAGACTAAAATATGGTAGGTTATAAAATTATTAATCACTACAGAAGTTCCTTGAGGAAAACAAGACTAGCTGTTGTTATCTCAGCCTCTCTCAATCATAGCAGAAACAAGACCAAGGGCGGATGTCAGAATTTTTTCCACATAATACACTTTTTATATTTATCTATGACACCAGTTTTGTTAATGTATAGTTTTATTCATAAGACTTTCAACTGAATATTTTATTTTTATTAGTGATGCTTATTTTTGGGAATTTTATTTAACATTAAAAGGTAACATTTTTTTATTCATGAACTTTGTACTGTGAAATACTGGTTTGAAATACCTGAAAGCATACCTTGGCTCTGGATTATCATCAGAAATTCACTGGAATTATCACTGGAAAACCACTATGGATTATCCTCTTTCACTGAGATTTCCTTTCTGAACTCTTTCTGATCTCTTTGTCAAACACAGGCACTTCAAACAATGATGGTGTGAGAGGTATTTTATGTGCTTCAAGAGCCTGATCTGCTCCATAAACATATTTCCCTGCCAATCATGCTGGCTTTGTTACACACCAAACACTGGGATGCTGAACATTTGACTTCTTGATGTGCTGGTAATTGTTTCTCCCTTTTTGTGCCAAGGCTTGATGCCTAAAAATAATGATTTGAAATACGGAGTAGCTGTGCATCTTCTCCTTTCCTAACTTTTGTTCCATTTCTGATGCTGAGTCTGCAAAATCAAAGTACTGCAAACAGGTCACTCTGCTGATGGCAGTTGGAATATTTCAGGAGATACCAGTGGCAAAAAACCCTGAGCACTTCCATTTTCTGATTTTGGGTCTCTGCATAATATGGGACAAAGCAAACTCCTTTTCTTACATATCTTCTCTCACCTGAACTCCCCCACCTGCCACTCTCCCAGAGAAATCTGAAAGGCATAAAGCTGTCAGCTACCAAGTGACCCAAAAATCTGAGGTAGGAGGGAAATTCTTAAAAGGGGAAGCTGAAATCCCTGAGTTTCTCCAGATCAAACAAAACAGCTGAACATACAATTAAGTCACTGAAGCTCATACAGATGGAAATACCAAGGTCTTCTGTAGAGTACAGTTTGGACCCTCATAAAAGACCTAAAATGGGCTCTTCTGCTCTCTTTTGGAAGCACACACTCCATCCAAACCCATATGAACTGGGGGTTTAGGTTCTCATATTTAACAGGCCAGCTCTGTAGCCAGCAGAGTCAGTGGAAGCAAGGATGTGACTCCTCCCAGTAAACACAAACACTTTGTTTTAAGCTGAGTTTCACCCACTGCTGCACAGACTGTGTGTGTCAGGAGTCCAGACTGACTCACACCCTTAGGTTGGGACAAACCCACACTGCAGGCACCCACCTTAAAACACAACACTGAGGATTTCCCTGCTCTGAATGGGTGCAGATTTTATCTGCCTAGGGCTTAATGAATTGTCTTTTGTCTTTTGCTATGGCTTGACATTCATCTGCATCACTCTCAAAATGATACTAAAACCAGGAAATGCACAGAGATGTGGAGATTTATTTGTTTGTACGCAGAGTTTGACAGCAACAAACTCGGGTTTCTCAATGAAGACAAGCTGGGGATTATGTCAAATTCACCTGTCCTCCCATAGTCACTCTTTCATCCATCCTTCCTTGCTGCATTTGAGCAGGACGGTCCTTAGAGCTGAAGTTGCTTTTTAGGAAGTGCATCTGCAACCTGTAGCTGAACAGGGCTGTGCTGTCAGGGGACAGTGCCAGCTGCTGCCATTGTAACAGCAAAAAGCTGTAGAGGCAAACGGGGGAGCTCTTCTGTGTCTGCTACCAGGAACAGAAAAATAGAGTGAAATAAGCAGAGACAGATGGTGGGAACAACAGACAGCGCAAGTAGCATTAATCTGATACACTCCAACAGTATAAAAATTTGGTTTCTAACTAAACAAGTCCTTCAATGTGCAACTGAAACACGTTGGAGCCTTGAGAAGGTGAATATTTTCACTTTATTACAGATATAAAAATTGTATGGGTTACATGTGCTACAGTAAGAATTTATCTAAAATGCAGCCTCTAATCTGAATCCCCTCTAGTGAATCTTCGTGCCTTTTGCAAATGGAAGGTTTAAAAGCTGTTTTAGGGTGTTCTGCAGGACAGTTGTGAGCCTAAAATGTCTGAGGTTTAAAAAAAAATTGCTTTTAAATGCTGGAGTTTTCCGATATGATTTGCTGGCATGTTAGCCAACATGATTATTTTATTAGATACAAACTAGTTAATAATCCATGGAGGATTCTTCTTTTCTTTAAGAAAAATGTGGTATTTCCCTACTGTTCATTTAAGAAAAGCTTATAAAATTTTCATTATGAAAAACCTTCAAAAATTGCCACTAATTTTCCCCCATCTCTGCCTCTATACTGCTTGTAAATCAGATGTGATAATAACTTCTGAGGATCTGGAAAGAGTATATTTATCTCCCTGGGAAAGTTATGAGGATGACAGCTCAGTGCTTCAGCAGTGTCAGAGCTGTTACATTTCCATTCATTAACTTTCCTTTTTTCTATATAAAACCACATAATTGGGGCTTCCCTTAGTGGAAACATTTAGTGCATCTTTAATGGGCGACTCAGGATCACAGCACTTTATGCCTGAATCTAAGAGTAACTGAGAGCTTCCTGAGAGCTGCCAAATCCTTCATGTTCCCATAGACTCAGCATCTTTCAGGATTGGACTCTCGTCATATTTGTAGTGTTAATATTATTTCAAATCCCCTGTAGTACTTTTCTAATCTGTTTACTAAAAGGTCTCATGCTGAACCAAAATTATCTATTTTTTTTTTTAAGTATGTTTTCTCCAAGCCTGAAGTTATTATAATAACGTCATTTTTCCCCTTCTTCCAGATGAATTTTCTGGTTAAAATGAGTAAGAGAAATAAGTGTTAATTCCAGTTGCTGATGGGGAGGTTGAGAGTGAAAACTAATCTGGCGCAGATAAAGAAAAACTTTATAATGGTGGTCTTTATCCACCAGTATCCAAAAAATATTTCGCTAAGGAATTCTGGATTAGTGAGATTTCCGGTTTCACACCTGTGAGGCAATTTGTTAATTTAGGGCTCACCTGACCATCAGCCTTCAGGGCAGAAGAATGGATCAGTTAGAGCACATCTCAATGGAACTCTGAGCATTTGGGGTCATTCTGCCATGGGCTTTATGCACAACTCAGGAGTTCAGTACCCACAAAATGAAGAACGCAGAAGGAATAAAATGATAATAGGTATAAAATGAGAAAGGAATAGGTATGTTGGAAGAAGTTACTTACCATGGAGTCATAGAATCTCCTAAATTCATAGAATCACAGAATAAGCTCAGTTCCAAGGGACCCACAGGGATCAGAGTCCAACTCCTTACCCTGACCACAACTGAGCCTGCCAGACAAAATCCCTGAGCAGTAAAACACAATTCATCTTAGAAAGAAAGCCACTGTCAGATTTCCCGTGGTTCTTTTATTAATAAACTTTACCTCCCTCAAAGGCTGCAGTGAATCCCAGAAACATCTTCTTCTTTACCTGATCCTTCTGCATCCCCACAGCAAGCTGGGAATTTTTCACATAATAAAATGTGATATCATGAGGACTGAGAAGTACTTTTGTGTGTGCTTGACACTTCAGCCCCAAAACTATTACTTAAATTTCCTCCACTTGCAATAAAAAAACGTAGAACTGAAACAAGTGCCTCAACATGCCTTTTACAAAAAACGGTTATTGCAGTGTACTGTTTCCTTGAAAAGATTGCATTTTTGCAATGACACTCTCGACAACTGCATGAGCACTGAGAAAGCAGACCTGAAAATACATGTGTATTTTGTTTCTAAAAGCAATTAACCAAATTCAAAATGCAGTTACTTCAATAAGAAATTTAATTTTATTTATGTTTTCCATATCTCCTGTCATCCAGACTCATCTCACATCCCTGAGATGTACGATATCACTGCTGTCATAAACCACCACATGGGGCTCTGAGTAACCTGGTCAAGAGGAAAGTGTTCCTTGACCCTTAAAGATGAGATGATCTTTAAGGTCTCTTCCCACCCAAACCATTCTGGACTTCCATGTTTCTATGTGACAGGCCAGCATAAGAGTATTGAATGAAGCACTAGCACAATGGATAGCTCAAATTCTTTTAGTCTGAACCGAGAGAAACCTCTTAATTAGAATATCTGGTACCTCTTTAACCACTTAAATACCACAAAGAGGAACAAAGGGACCCCCTCGCTGTGCCTGTGGGAAGTACAAATTCATGTTTTTTTTCTTTTAAGTCTCCTGTTGTCAGTGGACACGAAAGAATACAGTATTTTTCCAACTCAAGAGTACGAAAGAAAGAAATGAATCTTTATTTTGACCTCGTTTATATATATAGATTCTGAATCACGACCAGGGATTGGAGAATAAGTGACTTCTTCTCTAATTCCACTGGCTAATTGAAAAGTCCATCAAAATTAACTCCTCAAAGAGGTATGAAGAATAACAATTTATGTTTATGGAACATTCATGGGAAAGTGGACTACAACTATGGAAACATCAGAAAACTTCAGAAAACATCAGAAGGCTTGCAGTTTTCAAAACTACAGTCTCCCTCTCTCACTAAATAGAGCAGTGACCAAAAGTGGATGTCTTCATGAAAGTATGGACTTAATTTTCTTTAAAGTTTTCTCTTGCACAATCCAATATGTCTCAGACGTTGACACACTGAACTTGGTGCTTGTTTTGCACTTGTTTGCTCATGGAGTGCTTGAAAAAGGGATTAGAAACATCTGGTCACATATTCCTGGGGATCTTCAAATGATCAGGAATCTGCTCATGCAAAGCAGTCGAGGAATAGTAAATCCAGAAGCAAGGACTTGTGTCAGGATTGTGTGCCAGGAGGGATCTTGCTGCTTTCAGCTCGTGTGATATTTAGTCCATGTTAATTCCAGGATATTCTCTGCTCAGGGACATGGAAAGAAAAGATCTGACTGCCTTGAGGCAGAAAATGAAGAGTTGTCATCAGTGTCCCTATGAGGCAGCTGCGTGCAATATTTGGCTCTGGATTTTATTACTGTGGCCATTTCTCCAGCCTAATTCTCTGAATTTCTGTCAGGTCCCATGCAGGACATACAAATGGAAATGTTTTATATGAGAAATTAATTGCTCGTTGATTGTCTGGTATGCCACGTTTTGGTGATGCTAGGGAGAAACTTTTCACAATACTGATGGCATTTGAAATGTTCAGGGGAAAAAAAAAGGATACATGGTTATTAATATCTGTTTTTTCAGTCTTTCTTAAGTCCACATACACCAAGAAGCAATGCTATTTTTGAAATCAAGTATTCTTCAAAGACTGGGTGTTTTCTGTTGTATTAGTGCTTGAAATTTAAGTTTCTTTCTCTTCAAAGATCAGTTTTTAGAAAGGCAATGGAAAGATCTCAGTGGGAGCCAGCTGGGGGATAAGTCTCTTCTCCCAGAAAACCAGCAACAGGAAGAGAAAAAAAATGGCCTGAAGATGCACCAGTGAAGGTTTTGATTAGATATTAGTAAAAATAAATTAATAGAAAGGGTTGTTAACCACTGGAACAAAACAAGTGACAGTGACAAGTGGCAATGGAGTCACCATTCCTAGGTGTGTTCAAAGAATGTGTTGATGTGGCACGTGAGGACATGATTTAGTGCTGAAAACCTGGAGGTGCTGGGTTAAAGACTGGACTTGATCTTTAAGGTCTTTTCCCATCTAAATGATTCTGTGATTCCAGGATTATGGTGGCTCTTTTAGCCACATTATTTACAGGACAATTGGGAACAACAAACTGCTTAAATAAAGTCTTCTCCTTGTCCTCCTTGTCCTTCTCCTCCTTCCTTCCTTCC